>JBBPBX010004456.1:31134-69724 GCA_038048925.1 Garcialebias charrua | reverse complement strand
GCTCCCCGTTCCGCTGCGTCAGCTTTGAAGTTCGTGCCGGGGCTCGGTTCTGTCCCAGCCTTGTTGCTGAAGCACGGAGAGCACGGGAGAGCACGGGGAAGCCCGGGAGAGCACGGGGAAGCCCGCGCGCCTTGAGCTCCGCGCTGCGGCTGCCTTTCTACTCCCGACCTGTCTGGTCAGGGGAGAGAATAAAAAGGCGATGCGGAAATGAATGAATTTGTCGCGATCAAGCGAATTAAACTAGTATGTCTACGTGGATGCTGCTCAGAATATGACAGACATCAGTGAGCAACCGCTTCTCTTTTTTTTTCCTCTCTTAGAGCAGCGGTCATGGAAGTTGATGAAGGCTTATTAAAACTCCGCCTGTAACTCCAAGGCGGAATCTTTAGTGATGTGAATGCCCATATTTGGAGAGGGGCAGATCTTCCCGGAGCTTCTGCTAAAATCTGCTATAAATCATGAAATAACACATTTTGCATTATTTCTCTACAATATAAATAAACGCTCCTGTATTATTTTTAAATAAACTAATAAATATTAATGGCGATGCAATTTGAAAACATGGTGGGTCATGGACTTTAATAGAGCTGTCATTTCTAATCCAGGCCCATGCCTGGCCCGAACCGAACTGGCCCGAACCCAAAATTCAGGCCCAGCTGGGCCAAAATAATGGGCTGGATGGACGGGCCGGGTTGGTGTTGGGCTTTTGATTGCATCAGCAGACACTCGCGTCTGAAGATGCAATTTGAATCACCAGCCACGCACAGCCGTTTGACCCCGTGCTCGCCATGCTCTGCTCCACAGCAGGCATTTGTGCGCCACAGACATGCTGAAGTACTGGAATGCAAAATCATTATCCACGACTTAGCTGCACTTTTCCTGTGGGGTAACTTTAACAAACTTAAAGGGATGATACCTGCTGTCAGGTGCATGCTCAGGTCCGTACGCCGCTTTCAGTTGGCTGCACAACAGACCAGCTGCTGTCAGCTGCGGTAGAAGAATTTGCAGCCCCAAGAAGCAACAACATCAAAAGCTGAAGCAAGCAGCACGTTCACATCACCACCACCCAAACAGAGAAGAACAAGTGCTTTTGCAGAGTGGGAGAACACAGTGGACGAGCCAGAGTAATGATCAGGTTACACTGTACATCACTCAAAAGCACACAATGGCTGAAGAGCGAGATTTGCTGGTATTTTGGAAACTAAACTCAAATGTGGACCCAAAACTGGCCAAGTTCGAAAGATCTGTGTTTTACATACCAGCAAGCAGCAGCAGCAAGTTTTTTGCGTAGCTGGCTGCACAGACCAGCGGAGGACTACGCTCAAACCTGCTACAGTGGACGCAATATTGTTCGTGACAACATATAAAACCGTAAGTAGAACACAATAACTTCTTGACAGATTTTTAAATATATTTACAATTTTTAGGCAACTGGGCTCTAATTCCAGCTTTATTTCACAGGTTCATAGCCGAAGAAATGAGGCTGTGTGTCTGATTATATGAAAGCCCTGGTGCAAACAAACTGAGCCAGCTTTAAATGTTCACTTTTTATTTTGTTCATGTTTGTGCGCTAATTTTTGATCATTTTTATTGTTCTTTATCACGCCGGTTATTGAAAGGATAAATGGATGGGCTGAAAGAAAAGCCGGAAACTAATTAGTTTCTGGCTTTCTTCCATCCATCCATCCATCCATCCATCCATCCATCCATCCATACATCCATACATCCATACATCCATCCATCCATCCATGCATGCATGCATGCATGCATGCATGCATACATACATACATACATACATACATACATACATACATACATACATACATACATACATACATACATACATACATACATACATACATACATACATACATACATACATTATCTTTACCCGTTGTTTGTTATAGATATTTTGTTTATTAAAGTAGCTATAGTATAAGCATTGTTGTAGAATGTAGAACTTTTCAATTTCTTTTTCACGCACACACCAGTTTTTATTCTGTGGTGTAGTGCGGGTGTATGTTAAATCGCTCCATCATCAGTGACAGTGCGACTAAGCTTAATTTTGCACAACTTTTTTTTATATCCAAATTAAAATAGCCTTGTTCTATATTTTTCCAAACAATTTTGCTCTAAAATGTTTTTGTTAATCTGTATAATTACGGAGCCCCCTAGGGGACACGGGGGAAATTTTTTTCTTTTGCGTGCCCACGCAAACATTTTCGTGCCCACACAAAACATTTGCGTGCCCACACAAAACCTTTTGCGTGGGCACGCAAAACCTTTTGCGTGAGCACGCAAACATTTACAGACACCATGGGCGTAGCCGGAATGTTATGATGTTTCCTTTTAAAAGGAATGTGGACGTGAAAAATAAACATGCCTCGATAGCTCACTTGAAATGCATTGCGCCGCCACTCAAATGTTCTAGGTTCGATTCCCACTCGGGACAACATTTTTTTATTTTATTTATTTGTTAATAATAATAATAATGAATTTAATTTATAACGCAATTATATAATCATTCCTCTTTCTTATTTTGCTTAATGGTTTTTAACTCATCCCTGAAATTCTGACACAGAATCACAAGTTCAGAGGGACAGACTGTAGGCAGGCTGCCGCATCGGCTCGAACGAGGAAGTCACAGCTGACTCAATGGAGCTTGAACGTGAAATATACAACGGAAAATTACTTTTACCACTGCAGCACACACTGGACATCCTTATTTAAGGCTGATTTCAAAATTCAATTAAACTGAGTGTACTGTCTGCTCCATTGTCGTAATGTTGAGCCATTTTTAAACAAACTGTGACACAGTTCACACTTAAACAGAATTTCAGGGATGAGTTAAAAACCATTAAGCAAAATGAGAAAGAGGAATGATTATATAATTGCGTTATAAATTAAATTCATTATTATTATTATTAACAAATAAATAAAATAAAAAAATGTTGTCCCGAGTGGGAATCGAATCTAGAACATTTGAGTGGCGGCGCAATGCGTTTCAGAGTCAGAGTCAGAGTCAGAGAGTCTTTATTGTCATTTGCACCGCATGTGGTAAATGAGATGAAAACGAGATTATGTACACGAGGTCCCAGTTACATCCAACAACAAATGAAAGAGAAAAACAGTAATAACATCTAGAACTAACTAAGAAAAACATCAACTAGTAATACACTAAGCCTAATATAGTGGGAATAAACAGCAGCACGAACATGAGTTTGTATGAGCAGATGGTCACAGATGAACACAGATGAACACAGCAACAAGAAAACAGATCAGCATCAGCATGATGTGATATTTTGCAGTGTTTATTTTTTTATTTTATTTTTATTTATTCATGAGTCTAACAGCCTCAGGGTAGAAGCTGTTCCTCAGTCTAGTGGTTCTACACTTGATGCTCCTCAACCTCCGTCCTGAGGGGAGTGGGGCAAAGAGTGAGTGTGCTGGATGAGTGAGGTCTTTCATGATGCAGGTGGCTCTTTTCCTGCATCTGGAGGTGTAAATGTCTGTGATGGTGGGGAGACTGACTCCAACAGACTTCTGTGCAGCCTTCACCACTCTCTGCAGAGCTTTCCTCTCTTCAACTGTGCAGCCTCCATGCCACACGTTGATGCTGGAGCACAGGATGCTCTCCACTGCACACCTGTAGAAGGAGGTGAGGACTGGGCTGCTCAGACCAGCTCGTCTCAGCCGTCTGAGGAAGTAGAGTCTCTGATGACCTTTCTTGATCAGGCTGGTGGTGTTGTTGCTCCAGCTGAGGTTATCATTCATGTGTACACCCAAGTATTTGTAGCTGGAGACCACTTCCACTGCAGACCCACCTATTTTCAGTGGGGCATGGGTGTGTTTGTTCCTTCTGAAGTCCACAATCATCTCCTTTGTCTTCTTCACATTCATGTGAAGATTATTCTCTTTGCACCAGCTCTCCAGGTGTTCCACCTCCTGTCTGTAGCTGGACTCATCATTGTTTGTGATGCATCCCACCACCGCTGTATCATCTGCAAACTTAACAATATGACAGCCTGGAAGTGTGGCTGTACAATCATATGTGAGCAGAGTGAACAGAAGGGGGCTCAGCACACATCCCTGAGGAGAGCCAGTGCTGAGGGTTATGGTGGAGGAGGAGAAGTTGTGGATCTTCACGGACTGTGGTCTGTCTGTTAAGAAGTCTAGTACCCAGTTACAAATAGAGGGGCTTAGTCCAAGTGTAAATAGTTTGTCTATCAGAGTTTGGGGGAAAAAAGTGTTTCAAGTGAGCTATCGAGGCATGTGTATTTCTCACGTCCACATTTCTTTTAAAGGAAACATCATAACATTCCGGCTACGCCCATGGTGTCTGTAAATGTTTGCGTGCTCACGCAAAAGGTTTTGCGTGGGCACGCAAATGTTTGCGTGGGCACGCAAAAGAAAAAAAATTCCGCCGTGTCCCCTGGGGGGCTCCGTAGTATAATAGCCTACCTTTAGAGTTGATTTTTTTAGGCTATTTGTTTTGTATGTTAATATCCATTTGGTGACTTGTTAAAAAAAAAAAAATCTTATATCTTCCTTTCATTACCTTTTTAAAACTGTCATGTTAAACTGATTTGCTTACAAAAGCAGTAAAAGTTTAATTTAAAAAAAGTAGTTTTTTTGGGTTTGGCCCTGTAATTACCAGTAATCTGTTCGGTCCGGTTAGAGATTCATGAGTCAAACAGCTTCAGGGTAGAAGCTGTTCCTCAGTCTAGTGGTTTCACACTTAATGCTCCTCAACCTCTTTCCTGAGGGGAGCCGGGCAAAAAGTGTGCTGGGTGAGTGGGGTCCTTCATGATGCAAGTGGCTCTCTTCCTGCATCTGGAGGTGTAGATATACTGTAGTCTGTGTGTATATTTCAGTCTACCATAAAGACCTCAGTGCAGTGACTGACAGATCAAAGAATGCAAACTTGTAAATCTAAGTCTGTAGCATGCTAACATTACCCACAGAACTATGCTGCTATTCTCTCATATTGTAAAAGACTGTGTGTTTAAATGAAAAAAGTATAAACAAACCTTTTCTTTTTTCCTCTTGTGAGATTTATTTACGGTTGGCACACGTCTTTCTTCCTCTACACACGTCTTTCTTCCTCTTAAGTTTCTTTTATGATTTGTTCTTTGTTCGACTGCCCCTAGTGGTCTGGAGCACTTCCGTTGCAGCTTTTTCCATTTGCAGCTCTTTCTGGGTTTGCTGCTCGTTTGTTCTTTGGAAGCGTGTTTCATCTTTTGGAGCGCTCTTTTCTTTTTTGCGTTGCAGCTGCTTTTTAATTTGCAGCTGCTTTTTAATTTGCAGCTGCTTTTTAATTTGCAGCTGCTTTTTAAATTGTAGCATTTGGTTTGGAGCGCTGTTTACTTTTTGCAGCGCGCTGTTTACTTTTTGCTGCGCGTTTGCACCCCTTGGCCACCGTAGTCACTTCCTCCTTCTCCCTTTCAGTATAAAGCTAACATACTGTGTGTGAATGTTGTATCTTTAAACCCTCCTGATACCATTGGGTCAAAATGATCCCAGGGCAGCAGGAGGGTCAGTATATCCGCATCTGGCACCAGAGGGTGGGCTGGCTGGGCCAGGCCTGCCCATTCAGGTATTTGCTTCACCCACCACCCAAGACGATAGCAACACTGTGTAAATAAGTTGAACCTATGCAATGTATTGACTCAAGACAATCAGCAGAGTGTGCTGTAGGTGATTAAACTGGACTTTTGTGCTAGTTTGTAAGATTTATGCAAAAATTGTTTATACAAACTTGAGCATAATTTATCAGCATTTTTCTGGTGACTATATGTTACTGTTTAAGTTATTTGTGTGTGTTAATAAACAACATGGTTATATAAGTTGCAAGGTTACAAAAAGGGGGCAGCACGGTGGCACAACTGGTAGAGCTGCTGCCTTTCAGCGAGCAGGTCCCTGGTTCAAATCCCGGTCCAGGGGCCTTTCTGGGTGGAGTTTGCATGTTCTCTCCGTGCATGCGTGGGTTTCCTCCGTGTACTCCGGTTTCTTCCCACAGTCCAAAAACATGGATGTTAGGCTGATTGGTAACTCTAAATTGTCTCTAGGTGTGAGTGAGAGCGTGAATGGTTGTTTGTCTCTATGTGGCCCTGTGATGGACCTGCGACCCGTCCAGGGTGTACCCCGCCCCTCACACAGTGATTGCTGGACATGGGCACCAGCGACCCCCGTGACCCAAAATAGAAGAAGCGGGTAAAGAGAATGGATGGATGTGTTACGAAAAGGAGTACTTATGCATTTATATAAAATAAAATGACTATTTACTAGCCCACCACAAAATATTCCTCCCCCCCCCCCACACACACACACACCACCTAAATTCTTCTGTAGCTGGGTCTGAGTATATCTCTAAGTAGTTTACTTAAACTGACTTTTAGTGGATCATTAGAATCCCGCTTTATTATGCACATATAGGAGGTGCACTTGTTTTAAATAAAAATGTATAGGATCTAATAATACTTACATAATAAATTAAATACCATAATATAAATTTCTATTAACACCAAAATAAGAATGAAAAAAGTGTTAAAGAAAACGGACAGTATGTGATTCGCTTGGCTCTTTACTATAAGCACATATACTTTTAACTGTAAACTTAAACTTTCAAATAATCTCAGATCAGTTCTGTTTTAATCTCTGAGCTCAACAGCAGATACATTAAGTGCGTCTGCTCCTTCTTTATTAAGTAGAGCAGCAGTTATTTTGAACTATACTGTAATTCACATCTACATGTTTACATACCTGGAGTAGGTGTTGGACACAGAGGGAGACCTGTGGAACAACATGTAACAATAAATAATTGTATTTTGTTCACAAAACATTCAGTTATAACTCTTTTGAAAATGTCTACAGAAGATTATCTTCAGACAATATGCTTGTGATTCTACAGACCTATGTTTGTTGAGAAATAAACCATTTTACTGTCAAATCTTCAAAACAGTATGCTTACTTGTGATTGGTTGACAGGAGTTGTTCACAGGAAGTCCATTCACACATGAACAGATCTGACTGCTTTCATAACTGCATGAATTATTGCTGCACATGTCACAAGGCCAAGCAAAGCCATCTTCACACTGACACTGGAGTTTATCAGAGCTTGGAGAGCAGACTGATAAAGAAGTTTAAACAAAGATGAGATGAATCACTGTAAATACTCTCAAATAAACCTAATCAGATAAAACAACTGATAAACAGGTGTTCTTACCTGTGGTGATGTTTATGTCTATTATATTCAAAGACTGTGAGATGTTTAATGGGAAGAAGATATTTTGCAGTTTGTTTCTGATCTCAGTAAAATTCAGGACACTGGAGACTGGGATGTGCAGCTCAAGGACCACATCATAATCCACTTGATCTGTATAGGTGAGGAGTAAATTAATCAAATTAGTTTGATGTAATCATTACTGAATGAAAAAAAAAATTGTATATTTCATTAATGTGCACAAAAACAATCAAATCTTCTTTAAAGGTTTCGTAAAATCTTTTTCTGCCCCGTTTTTGTTCAAAACATGTTCCCTTATCAGTCAGTCCACTCAGTGCAACATATGACTATGGGAATTGCGCCCCCGCGCGGTTCACCTGAAGTAATACAATCACATCTTTTCTAAAGGCAGGTGGGCGTCAGCGTCAGCAATGAGGCCCCGCCCTCTTTGCATAAAAGCCGCTGTCGCCCCACCCTTATTCTCTTTTGCCCTTCACCTCGCATCACACCTTAACTTCGCAGGACTCTCTGTGACTGGATCGCTCGACTGGAGGTGAGCTCGCTCCCTGCCCTGAGCATTACAGAGAACTTTCCTGTGAGCACTTGGGTTAGCGGAGGCTAACCCAGTGTCGTTGACTTAACTTTCGAGGTTTTTTCTTCTGCTCTTTTCACAGCTCAGCTACAAGATGCTAACTGCGCCACACGCTACCTGCGTAGCTAACGTGCTAGCAGGCTAGCCACCAAGAGTAGCTCGACGTGAGGATTTCTTCGCCACGGTTAGCAAACAGCTAATTGGCTACAACTCGACGTCTCTTCTCAAAAACCATGGCTCCGGAGAAGAACAAGAGGAAGTCGAAGAACTCCAACAAGAACAGCAGGCCGGCGAGCCCCGGCTACCCAGCCTCCCCCAACGGATGTGGTTATTCCCTCTCAGCGGCGGACACCCACGAGGCCTGTCCCGTCTGCTTAGGGATGCTACACGCAAAAACAGCTTTGGACTCCCCCGAGTCCTGCCCTCAGTGCAACCAGCTACGTGAGGCAGAGAGACGGAGGCACATGGACTTTATGGTCAAGGCCATGGGTGGCTCCACTACGGCGTGGGAACCGCTCCTCACTGAAGCACTCACTCCCACTGTGGAGCTTGAGGCTGTAGAATTGGAGGACAACGGTCAAGCCGACTGGGGAGGAAACATGGACATGGTGGCCCCCCCCTCGGGGACTCCACCGCTGAGTTCGACACAAGGGACTTGTTACGAGCAGATGAGCTCTCGCTAATAGCCTCGGGCAAGCTAACTGATGACGAAGCCGACAACGAGGATGAAGGAGAAGACGAGGACGAAGGAGAAGATGAGGACTTCTCCCAGAACCCTGCGGCAGGTCAACCAGAGACTGATGTGTCTGTCCCCGCTCTGTTCGAGCTATGTCACAGAGTAACGGACGCGCTACAGATTAATTGGCCAGAAACTCCCCCCGCCCCTCGACAACAGGTAACGAGGTTGGCGGGGAACTTCTTTTTCACCAAGCAGCAGTCGGCCATGAGGCACAGGATGCCTATTTTTCCCGACTTCCAGACGGAGCTGACTCGTACCTGGGCTGAACCCAGGGCTCCAATGACCTTGCCTCTCTCCTAGTTCCTGGACGTTGCCGGAATGGAGACGGCTAGCATGGCCAAAATCCCCCAGATGGAGGACACGTTGGTGGCCCATTTAGCCCCCAGGACTTTGGGTTCCAGACCAACTCTGTCTGGCCAACGTTCTGGAGGAGGCCCGTAAGGTAACAGACTTTGTTCTTCGCCTCATGGGGACAGCCACCTTTGCTCAGGGGAGGAGTATGGCCGAGATTGTCATCGCTCTGCGCCATTTGTGGCTAACGCTGACAGACCTGCCAGAGTGCCAGTGAAACCCATTTCTCCATCGAGCCCACGGGGCTTTTCGGCGGTGCTCTCGAAAGGATTCAGAGCAGGCTGGAACAAAGGAGGAAGCAGGAAAAGACCTTGCGTGAAGGGATACCCAGAAAGCTTTTTGTGCAACCCAGAGACGCTAGTGGACACAGGGGCGCACAGCCTCAATACCACTCGGCCACACGCCGTCCCCCACAGAAACGGCCAGCGCTTGACGGAGAGCAACGGCCGAAGCCTACCGCAGGGCCGTCCCAGGCTGGCCAAGCCTGGGCAAGGCACAGATTTGTCCCATACCAAGCGGGTCCACCGATGTCCTCCTCAGCGAACAGGGATTGAAAGCAGAAGTTGGCTTGATGCAGGACCACCTCGCTATTTTTCAGGCGCTCCCACCCACGTGGACAAAGGGGAGACCGAACTTTTAAAGCCAGACTTTATGTTTAAAAAGCCACATTTATCTGGTGTAAATCATGCGTGCACAAAAATCACTCAAATGTTGGTGTAATAAAGACAAATTGTTCTTTAAGCACAGTAATAAAGTCTCAGAAAGCACATAATGTCCTGTGTATCGACTCAAAAAAAAAAAACAGCACCTTTTTTATAAAAAGCGTATCAATAAAGTTGGGGTAGCGCTCACACACGGCCACCCTGACCCTCATGAGACACGAACAGTCGAGGTAGACAATGAGCCCCTGCAGAGAGCCAGAGGTCTGTCAACACCAGACAGACACTCCGGCTACCGCAGAGGGACAGGCAAGTCCTTCGGAGGGCCAATGGGAAGGGGCCACTCACCCTCTCCCGTCCCCTTGACACACAAACATCACAGAATACACATGCCTTCCAGACTGAGTGCACACGCTAGCGCCTGGAATGCATGCAAACCAGGCAAACCAGGTCATGTCCACTGTCACCCTGGGTCTCCGGATGTAGTTCTCCAAGCAGCCACCTCCCTTCACTGAGGTGTTGTCGTCTTCCATCAGCACAGACCGTGCTCATGTCCTAAGAGACGAGATCTCAACCATGATGCAGAAAGGGGTGATCAGAGTGGTCCCTGCTCACGATGTAAAAAAGGGCCATTACAGCAAGTACTTCCTGGTCCCAAAACGGGAACAGGGCCTGGGACCTATCTTGGACCTCTGGGGTCTGAACAGAAGAATAAAAACATACAAATTCAGGATGTTAACACTAAGATAAGTCATCCACTCGGTTCAACCGAGAGATTACTTTTGCACGGTGGATCTGGAAGACGCTTTCTTCCACGTGAGCATCCTGCCCTGCCACAGAAAATATCTCTGCTTTGCCTTTGAGGGCCCCACGTTCGAGTTTTTGGCAATGCCTTTCGGCATGAAAACCGCCCAGATCATTCACGAAATGCCTGGACGTGGCCCTGACCCCGGTGAGGGGTCAAGGGGTCAGAGTTCTCAATTATCTTGACGATCTGCTGATACTTGGACACAACAGAGTCCAGGTACAGCAGCACGCAGAAAGGGTGATGTCTCACCTGGAAGCTCTAGGTTTTGTTATAAACCTGGAAAAGACAATCTGACCCCATCCCAGATTACCGTATTTCTGGGAGTACAGCTCAACTCCATTCTGTACAGGGCAAGGCTCTCAGAGGTACAAGTTTCATCCCTCCACCTCTGCCTAGCACGTTTTCAGCTAGGCCAGAGGGTGTCTCTCAAGCTGTGCCAACGTCTCTTGGGCCTCTTGGCAGCAGTTATTGTCTGTGTGCCTCTGGCCTTATTAAGAATGCACCCTCTACAGATATGGATCAACAAACAATTGCAACTTGCCCCCCCTCGGCAAACGAGGGGGATACTGATTGGCCCGGAATGCATGAAGGCTCTGGAGCCATGGAAGTCCCCACAGTGTTCAGCAAAGCATCACACTGGGGAGGGTATTGTCCTGAGTCCTGGTCACAACAGACGCATCAAAAACTGGGTGGGGAGGTCTCTGCAGAAACCAGTATGCCCAAGGGGTCTGGAACCAGCAGGAGGTCAAGCTCCAAATAAATTTCCTGGAACTCAGAGCAGTGTTTTTGTCTCTGAAACACTTTTACAGGAAGGGGCTAGTTGCACAACAACATGTCCTGATAAAATCAGGCAACAGGACCACGGTCTCCTACATCAACAGAGAAGGTGGGACAAGGTCCCAACCCCTCCTCAGGTTGACACAGAAACTGCTCACGTGGTGCAGCTCCCGGATCTTGTCGCTGAGGGCGACCCACATCCCGGGCGAGTTGAATCACGGGGCAGATGCCCTCTCAAGAGGGCCCCTCCTACCCCCAGAGTGGTGGCTGAACCCACGTATCGTGGACCAGGTCTGGGCACAATACAGGAGGGCCGACATAGATCTGTTCACTTGTAGCAACAATACGCACTGCGCCCTGTATCATTCGATAAGGGAGACAGATGCACCGCTGGGGA
This sequence comes from Garcialebias charrua, assembly GCA_038048925.1. NCBI lineage: Eukaryota > Metazoa > Chordata > Actinopteri > Cyprinodontiformes > Rivulidae > Garcialebias > Garcialebias charrua. The sequence goes on along the minus strand of JBBPBX010004456.1, from coordinate 58,179 downwards.
CAGATGCCCTGACGTACAGTTGGCCAGCGGGTAGGCTGTATTATGCGTTTCCACCTGTTCCCCTGATTCAGGCGACGTTGGAATGTGTACACAGGGGAGCTCTCTCCCTAATACTGATAGCCCCCAGGTGGCAACAGAAAGAATGGTTCCCAGAGGTGATTTCACTGCTGACGGGAACACCATGGCAGCTGCCCCCCCACAGGTACCTACTGACCCAGGTCCATGGGCAGATCCTTCATCCATGCCTAGAACTGTGGCAGCTCTGGTCCTGGCCACTGAAAGGGACTGGTTAATGGTCTCTGGTCTGCCCAGTAATGTGGTAAACACAATACAGGGAGCGAGAGCACAGTCTACTCAGACCCTCTATGCTCGCAAGTGGCGTGATTTTGAGGTCTGGTATCTAGAGAGGAATATTATCTCATATTCCTGTGACTTGGTCCAGCTCCTCACCTTTCTACAGGACCTGCTAGAGAAGGGTCGCTCTTTCTCTACCATTAAGGTCTTCTTATCAGCTATTTCGGCATGCCACGAGGGCTGGGGAGGAAAATCACCTGGTGCTCACCCTCTCATGTTATGGTTCATGAAGGGCGTGCTGAGGAAGAGACCTCCGAGCAGGACTTTGGCCCCTCAGTGGGACCTACAATTGGTCCTGGATGCTTTGTGTGAGCCTCCATTTGAGATTCTTAGCAGCATTAAGACAAATTTGTTATCTTATAAGACTGCATTGCTCTTAGCTCTGTGCTCAACAAAACGCGTGGGTGACCTCCACGCATTATCTGTGCATCCAATGTGTACCAGATTTGTCCCAGTCGGGTCAAAGGTCACCCTGTGTCCAAACCTTGCATATGTGCCAAAAGTACCAACTTTAAATCCCAGAAGTCTGGACTTTGAACTGTCAACCTTTCCTCCTCCCCCTGTTCTAACTGAAGAACAGAGGCGGCTGAACGCGCTCTGCCCTGTTAGGGCCCTGAGTGCCTACATGGAGAGAACTAACTGTCATATTGTTAAGTTTGCAGATGATACAGCGGTGGTGGGATGCATCACAAACAATGATGAGTCCAGCTACAGACAGGAGGTGGAACACCTGGAGAGCTGGTGCAAAGAGAATAATCTTCACATGAATGTGAAGAAGACAAAGGAGATGATTGTGGACTTCAGAAGGAACAAACACACCCATGCCCCACTGATAATAGGTGGGTCTGCAGTGGAAGTGGTCTCCAGCTACAAATACTTGGGTGTACACATGAATGATAACCTCAGCTGGAGCAACAACACCACCAGCCTGATCAAGAAAGGTCATCAGAGACTCTACTTCCTCAGACGGCTGAGACGAGCTGGTCTGAGCAGCCCAGTTCTCACCTCCTTCTACAGGTGTGCAGTGGAGAGCATCCTGTGCTCCAGCATCAACGTGTGGCATGGAGGCTGCACAGTTGAAGAGAGGAAAGCTCTGCAGAGAGTGGTGAAGGCTGCACAGAAGTCTGTTGGAGTCAGTCTCCCCACCATCACAGACATTTACACCTCTAGATGCAGGAAAAGAGCCACCTGTATCATGAAAGACCTCACTCATCCAGCACACTCACTCTTTGCCCCACTCCCCTCAGGACGGAGGTTGAGGAGCATCAAGTGTAGAACCACTAGACTGAGGAACAGCTTCTACCCTGAGGCTGTTAGACTCATGAATAAATAAAAATAAAATAAAAATAAACACTGCAAAATATCACATCATGCTGATGCTGATCTGTTTTCTTGTTGCTGTGTTCATCTGTGTTCATCTGTGACCATCTGCTCATACAAACTCATGTTCGTGCTGCTGTTTATTCCCACTATATTAGGCTTAGTGTATTACTAGTTGATGTTTTTCTTAGTTAGTTCTCGATGTTATTACTGTTTTTCTCTTTCATTTGTTGTTGGATGTAACTGGGACCTCGTGTACATAATCTCGTTTTCATCTCATGTACCACATGCGGTGCAAATGACAATAAAGACTCTCTGACTCTCTGACTCTGACTCTAACAGCTGGCGGAAAACAAACCAGTTGTTTGTGTGTTTTGCTAATCCTGCTGCAGGCAGAGCCCTGTCAAAACAGTGCTTCTCACACTGGGTGACTGAGGCCATTAAAAGGGCATACAACAGCAAAGGTCAGCTGGTGCCCAGTGGAGTACATGCTCACTTCCTGGGCCTTATTCAGAGGTGTACCAGTAGCAGATATATGTGCAGCTGCAAACTGGACATCATCAACCACGTTTGTGAAACACTACAGTTTAGATGTCACAACATGTGACGTAATTCTGGTTCTTCTCTCTACCAGAGATTAGAGAGCAGCTGGCGCCTGTAGTCTAAGGCACAAAGTTCTCACAAGCATGCATTTCCAGAGCATTTCCAGGGCGTGATTAAATTACGTTCCCATAGTCATATGTTGCACTGAATGGACTGGCTGATAAGGGAACTGAAGGTTATGCACCATAACCCATGTTCCCTGAAGGAAGGGAACGAGGTGCAACACATGTTTGCCCTTTCATTGCCCAAGCTCGGTGAAGTGCACCCAGAGAATGAGGGTGGGGCGACAGGGGCTTTTATGCAAAGAGGGCGGGGCCTCATAGCTGACGCTGATGCCCACCTGCCTTTAGAAAAGGCGTGACTGTATTACTTCAGGTGAACCGCGCGGGGGCGCAATTCCCATAGTCATATGTTGCACCTTGTTCCCTTCCTTCAGGGAAGATGGGTTATGGTGCATAACCTTCAGTTTTAATCTCCATCCTACAATGTGTGTAGTAATCTCCATGTACTTTTTCCCCCCCATTCCTTCCATTAAAATAACTCAGCTTATGGTTGTACAACACAATCTGTGCCCTCATTGTCCCATCCACACATTCAAACTGTGAAGATTGAATAGAATAGAATAGAAAAAGCCATCATTGTCCCACAGATGGGAAATTTAAGTGTAACAGCAGCAACAGCAGCAACAGATTTAAAGATTCCCACAAAAGGTTCCTACATGTTAAAAACAATATATTAAGAAATAAGAGAAACAATATCAATAATAATCTTCAGTATGTATTGGAATATTGAGAATGGCAGACTATTTACAATACAGCAGTATTTTTTTTCATAAGTATAGGCAGAGTGTGAGCAGAGGCCAGCATGTATTTAATCCTCATTGCGTTTGTTGGGAGCAGTGATGGTTGTAGAGTCTATCAGCTGCTGGGAGGAAGGGCCTGCGAAAACGCTCCATTGTGCATTTAGGATGCAGTAATCTTTCACTGCAGGAGCTCTCCAGTTCAGCTAGAGCTTCATGTATGGGGTGGGAGACGTTGTCCAGCAATGATGTTATTTTAGCTAGAGTCCTTCTGTCTCCCATCACCTGCACTGGGTCGAGGGGGCATCCAAGCACAAAGCTGGGCTTCTTGATGAGCTTATCTAGCTGCTTCTTATCAGCTGATAATAAGCTGCTGCTCGAACACACAACACCATAGAAGATGGCTGATGCCACTACTGTGTCAAAGAAGGTCTTCAGGATCACCCCCTGCACTCCAAAAGACCTCAGTCTCCTCAGCAGGTAGAGTCTGCTCAGACCCTTCTTGTAAAGTGCATCAGTGTTGTCAGGCCAGTCCAGTTTATTGTTCAGGTGAACACTCAGGTACTTATAAGAGTCCACTATCTCAATGTCCACTTCCTGGATGTTCACCAGGGTCAGTGAGGTGGGCTTGCACCTGCAGAAATCCACCACCAGCTCCTTAGTTTTAGCAGCATTGATCAAAAGGTGGTTCAGCTGGCAGCAGTCCACAAAGAATTGAGTCCGCTGTCTGTACTATGAGTCGTCCTCACCTGTGATGAGGCAGACCATGGCAGAGTCATCAGAAAACTTTTGCAGATGGCAGTGTGGGGAGTTGATGGTGAAGTCTGCAGTGTAGAGGGTGATGAGAAATGGTGCCAGCACAGTTCACCCATACTACAGACCAGCTTGTCATAGCCACATACTGTGGGCGTCCAGTGAGGTAATCCAGTATCCACTGAGACATGTGGTGATAACTCCAGCTTGTCCCGCAGAAGTCCTGGCTGGATGGTGTTGAAAGCACTGGACAAATCAAAGAACATTATTCTCACAGTGCTTCTAGGTTTCTCCAGGTGTGTTACTTTTCACCCCTGTGTTTTTCCGGTTCCTATAAAACTGTTGCCTTCCCTAATCAGCCCAAGTGTCCTTCATTTTCAATCGCAAATGTTCTGTTTTATTTCTTTGTATTGTCCTTTTCTCGTTGACCGTGGATTGTTGCCCATGTCCTTAGAGGTTCCCACATCCCTAGAGGTCCCCAAGTGTCCAGAGATCCTCAAGTCTCTGAAGGTCTCCAAGTCTCCCATTTCAGAGTGTCCAGAAGATCCTGAGTCTGCAGAGTACTGTGTCTCCAGAGGTTTCCACACCTCTTGAGGTTTCCACACATATTGAGGGTTCCACACCTCTTGAGGTTTCCATGCCTCCTGAGGGTTCCACTCCTTACAAGTGTTCCACAATTCCCAAGGGTTCCATACCTCCTGAGGTTTCCACATCCACTGCATTCCCTGTGGTAGAATCGCCCACTGTAGTTTCCCTGGTCTCTATGCCAGCTGCAGTCTCCCTCGTGTCTATGCCAGCTACAGCCTCACTGGTCTCTATGCCAGCTGCAGCCTTCCTGGGGCCTCATGTATCAACGGTGCATATGCACAAAAACCTTGCGTACGTCATTATCCACGCAAAACTCCGTATGTATCAAAACTGAACTGAACGTGGAAATTTGCGCAGCCCCACGCCAACTCCAGGGTTGGCGTACGCACGTTTCTGTGGTTTTGGTTCCTTTGGCGACACTTAAAGGGGATTCTGAGAAACTGTGTTCACGATGTGAAAGTGTTTATTGTTCACACCAAACACACATAACAATTATTACATCCACATGGATGCAGTTAAATAAAGGACGCACAAAGTTGTGCCAAAAATATCCTTAACAGCAACGGATTCAGTCTTATTGGAGGATATAATAAATAGTGTAACACGCAGAGCATTTATTTATAAACAGATATAATTTCTGATCTATGATATGGCTTATCAGCCGTTTTCAGGAATAATCCTTTTTCAGTTTGTCACTGCTGCGCTCTGGAGCACAACACAGGAGCCGTGCATCACGCGTGCATACAGAAGCAGCGATCAAACTGTTCCACAGGAGCTTTCCAGAGGGAGCTGGCAGACCGATCGGGGTTGTCCAGTCCACACAAAGCCGGATCATATCCAATGGAATGGTCTCATCTATATGATTCTAAAGGCTGAGTTATGGTCACGCTTTGGAGCGCGCGCACCCTCGCCGGCAGTGGTGTTTCATAATCAGCGTTTATTGTAGATTCCTCCAAAATGACATGTGGAAGTAGCCTACACTTTACAACTTGTGGAAATGCTGTAAGTAGGAGAGGCTTCACAGACAAACAGATTGCGCACAAAGGCTGCGGCGCGCGTAGTGTTTGTGGAGACCAACATCACGTCATGTCATGAAAACTCTCCACTGAGGCGCAGAGACTCGTTTCTTCATATCATCTATTAAATAAACAAAGATCTATGTTCTACCAAACATCTAAGTTCCTCTGTGTTTACAGTAATTATGGTAATAAACTCGTGCGCAAAGTTAATATTTTCACTCAGAATGGATGGATGAGCCAGTTGCGCACCAAAGCAGCGTGCGCGCACACACAAATACCGACACACAATCACTCGTTCTTTGCGTGATAAACACATTTTATTACTATTCTTACTTAGGATTTTTTTCCTCACTCATATTATATTAAATTCATTATTTTCCTGAATCTAGAAATCATTTCTGATCGCGCAGGGATCAAACAAACATGTCCTTCACACATGCAGGAAGTAATTTGCATCTGTTTAACATATGTAAATGAAGGCGTGTCAGGGGAGGTGTCTCACGTGCGCTCAGTTCCACGTTAATTGTGATGTACAAAAGGAATGTGCGTGGATTCAGGCGTACGCACGGTTTGATACATCTGGATTTTTTTGTGCGTACGCCGTTTTCTGGATTTGACCGTACGTCACGTTTCAGTAAGAAATCCACGCAAGTCTTTGTACATGAGGCCCCTGGTCTCTATGCCAACTGCAGCCTCCCTGGTTTCTACGCCGGCTAAAGCCACCATGGTCTATACTGTACACCAGCTGCAGCCTCTGTATCTACACTAGCTGCAGAACCCATTTTCTCTATGTCTGCTAAAGATCTCATAGTTCCTGCACCTGATGCAGATCCAGTGAACTACTTTCCCATGCCGGACAGATTCCTGGCCACTCTCTATCTGGCCACTCTTTATCATTTAATTGCACCTTTGAAGCAAAGCACTGTTCGTGGTACAAACTCTCCTTGGATTAATAATGAAATCATGTCACTGAGGAGATTATGTCGGAAAACAGAACGTTTATGGAAACGTACTGACTTAGAGGTTCACAGGCTTCATTTAAAAGACTTAATCTGTTCCTTAAATGAGATGATTAAGAATGCAAGATCAAATTATTTTGCTAATCTCATCAAATCAAAAGGACGAAATCCAAAAATCTTATTTGACACGATCAAAAACATTGTTTCTCCGATGTGTTCGCTTCAAAGTAATTTTAATTATGCTGATTGTAATTTGTTTTTAAAAAATTTTATTGACAAAGTTGCTAACATCAGAGCTGGTATCTTACCATCAACATCCAGTTATGTGGACCCTCAACCGTTGACCTTGACGACATGGTCCTCTTTTGACCCAGTGTCCGTTAAGGACATTTCTGATCTTTTGACACACATGACAATGTCATCGAGTCCACTGGATGTTCTTCCATCATCTCTTTTTAAAGATGTTTTTGATTTTATTGGTCCCAGTGTAGTCAGCCTGATAAATTTATCTCTTAGTTCTGGATCTGTACCTCAATGTTTTAAAACTGCTGTTGTCTGTCCTCTGTTAAAAAAGCCTAACCTGGACTGCACTCTGCCTGAAAATTATAGACCCATTTCTAAACTTCCTTTATTGTCGAAAATCCTTGAGAAGGTTGTAGCTCAACAACTGAACTTTTATATTGAGGACAATGATCTTTTGGACAGTTTCCAGTCTGGTTTTCGTAGACTGCATTCCACTGAATCTGCATTACTAAAAGTTTCTAGTGATGTGTTGATGGCAGCTGATACTGGACATTACACTGTGTTTGTTGCTTTGGACTTGACTTCAGCATTTGATACAGTGGATCACACTGTTCTCATTAACAGATTATGTGACCTGTTTGGTATTTCTGGTACGGTTTTAAATTGGTTCAATTCTTATTTATCTAATAGGTCTTTTACTGTTTTCATGAACAATGTTCATTCTGACGTTTCTGATCTGCCCTATGGGGTGCCCCAGGGTTCAGTTTTGGGCCCGATCCTCTTTTTATTGTACCTACGCCCATTAGGCTTTATCTTAAATAGCTTTAGTAACGTCTCATACCATGTGTACGCTGATGACATTCAATTGTATTGTTCATTTCGACTGTCTGAATTCTATAAATTGACTGAACTCAGTAACTGCCTATCAGCCATTAAGATATGGCTTAATGACAACCACCTGCAGCTAAATGCTAACAAGACTGAAACGCTTATCGTTGCTCCGGATGATAAAATCATTGAAATCAAGAAGCATCTTGGGTTCCTAAACCTTGCGAACAAAAACAACCTCAGATATCTGGGTGTTCTCTTTGACAGCTCTCTGTCAATGGACAATCATTGCAAATTGTTAGCTCGAAACTGTTTTTATCATTTAAGGAATATTTCTAAGCTACGTGCTATTGTATCACAAAAATAATTAGAAATGATTGTCCATGCCCTGATGCATGCTCAATAATCCAGGTAGAAAAATCCAAAAAAGCTAAGTCTGGTCCTCTGGACATTCAAAGGCACATATAGTATTGTCCATGCATTTATTTCTTCTCGCCTAGACTATCGTAACGGCCTTTTAGTGGGGATTAGTAAATCCTCCATAGCTTCCCTTCAATCTGTGCAAAACGCTGCAGCCAGGCTTTTGTCTAGAACCCCCAGAACAGCTCATATCACTCCGGTTCTGGCCTCTCTACACTGGCTCCCAGTTCATTTTAGGTCACATTTTAAAATTTTATTATTAACTTTTAAAGCATTACATGGTGAGGCTCCTAAATATTTATTGGACCTTTTGAAGCCTCTTTGTCCATCTAGAACTCTGAGGTCTTCCAATAAGCTACTGCTGACAGTTCCGAGAACTCATTTTAGAACTCGTGGCGATAGAGCATTTGAAGTGGTGGCTCCGAGGCTCTGGAACGCTCTCCCTATAACAATACGCTGCTCCGAGTCAACAGCTGCATTTAAAAACAGTCTTAAGACTCATCTCTTCAGACAGGCGTTTGGTTAACTTTGTACATTGTTTTTAGAGCTAGTTATGTTTTACCTTTTTGTATAGTATCTCTGTGATTTTTGTATAGTATCTCTGTGATTTTATGATTTTATTTCTGTGATTTTATGATTTTATTTTTCCTCTTGTGAAGCACTTTGTGACTCTCATGTCTGGGAAATGTGCTTTATAAATAAAAATTACTTACTTACTTACTTACTTACTTACTTACTTACACTCGCCTGAACTTTTAGCCCCAAGTTGTATGGTTTCCTGGCCTTTCTTTGAAGGCCGTTGTGTTCTCTGTGTACTTGGTTCCTGGGGTTTTCTGGTCTATTGGTCTCTCTCTCTCTCTCTCTCTCTCTCTCTCTCTCTCTCTCTCTCTCTCTCTCCCTCCCTCTCTCTCTCTCTCTCTCTCTCTCCCTCTCCTTGTTTCTCCTCATGCCCTCCATCTTGTTTCCTCGCTCCTCCCACCTGAGATTAGGTAGAAGGATTTTGGGATGTCAGGGGCCAACCTTGGGGTGGGGGGGTCTTTCTCTGAGGATTGGTGGGTGTTGCTTGTCCCCCTGTGTTTTTATGGCTCCTACATACCTGCACCCTACCCTAATCACCACAGGTGTCCTTCATTTTCAATCACGAGTGTTCCAATTTATTCTGTGTCCTGTCCTCTTCTCATTGTCTCATATTATTCCACTTTGGAGTCATGTCCTGTCTCCATCCATGTCACCTCATCTAAGAGGTGTAAGTTTTGTCTTCGTGTCAGCTTTTTATGTGCAGTTTAAATAAGTACTTTTGCTTTATTCCCGAGTCCTCCAAGTCCTGCTTGCATTTGGTTTCAAACTAGCAACAGCTACATACAGCACTCTACTACATCTCTACAAAGCTAGTCTGAATAGATAATTGTATGGAATCTAATCACTGCTTCAGAACTCATTCATACACAAATAAGCCACACATCAGAGGCAATGAGGAGTTCATTTTCACATGTGACTGTATGTGGGATGTGGAATGTGGAATTGAACCACTGACTCTCTTGCTAAAAGACATGTATTTTTCATCTGTTCACTGTATACTTCCATAACACCTGTAACAAACCATCACAGAAGACTATAAGTGCCTTTACAGTCCTAACAGACATTCATACATTGTACTGTACCAGAAGTTCGAGTAGTAGATGTGTCTGGCATAGCTGTTGTTGTTGTCGTTGGTAACACTGTGAATTCAAAATAGGTCAGAATTGTTAAAAGATCAATTCAAGCTGCTTAATGACAGTTTAAAAGAATTCAAAGGTTTAAGTAAGGAAACATTTTTTGCAGTTTGTTTCCTGTGTGTACCTTCTGAATGAAAGACAATTCAGACTCAAGCATTGTGTTACTTGTTAGCTGAATGTGAACAGAACCTTCTGCAGACACGTTTCCATCAACAGACCGACTTGTTGAGTTATTCACTCATTCTGAGATAAAAACTGAACTTTACGTGTAATCAATAAAGCGTTTTCTGAAATGAATGCCTGATTTCTCATTTCCTCTACCCTTCCAGAATAAAGCTAACATACAGTGTGTAATTTTGTAGCTTTAAAACTCCTGCAGCCATTTGGGTCAAAATGACCCCAGGGCAGCAGGAGGGTCAGCATATCTCTAAGTTATTTACTTAATCTGACTTTTAGTGGATTATTAGAATCCCACATTATTACACACATATAGGAGGCACACTTGTTTTTATAAAATTTATAGGATCAACTATCTACATTATAATTTACATAAAAACAATTACATTTCAATTGATACCAAAAAAGGAAAGAAACAATTTGTACAAAAAAAATTGACAGTATCTGATGCGCTTTGCTCTTTAATACAGTCACACATACTTTTAACTAATGATGATTTGATCTTTTATATTTGAAATGGTCTCAGATCAGTTCTGTTTAAATCTCAGAGCTCATCAGTACATAACTTGAGTGTCTCTGATCCTTCTTTATTAAGTAGAGCAGCAGTTATTTTGAACTATAATCCAAATCTACATGTTTACATACCTGGAGTAGGTGTTGGACACTGAGGGAGACCTGTGGAACAACATGTAACAATAAATAATTGTACTTTGTTCACAAAACATTCAGTTATAACTCATTTGAAAATGTCTACAGATTATCTTCAGACAATATGCTTGTGATTCTACAGACCTATGTTTGTTGAGAAATAAACCATTTTACTGTCAAATCTTCAAAACAGTATGCTTACTTGTGATTGGTTGACAGGAGTTGTTCGCAGGAAGTCCATTCACACATGAACAGATCTGACTGCTGACATTACTGCATGAATTATTGCTGCACATGTCACAAGGCCAAGCAAAGCCATCTTCACACTGACACTGGAGTTTATCAGAGCTTGGAGAGCAGACTGATAAAGAGGTTTAAACAAAGATGAGATGAATCACTGTAAATACTCTCAAATAAACCTAATCAGATAAAACAACGGATAAACAGGTGTTCTTACTTGTGGTGATGTTTATGTCTATTATATTCAAAGACTGTGAGATGCTTAATGGGAAGAAGATATTTTGCAGTTTGTTTCTGATCTCAGTAAAATTCAGGACACTGGAGACTGGGATGTGCAGCTCAAGGACCACATCATAATCCACTGGATCTGTAAAGGTGAGGAGTAAATTAATCAAATTAGTTTGATGTTATCATTACTGAATGAATTTTTTTTATATTTCATGCACAAAAACAATCAAATCTTCTTTAAAGGTCTCTTAAAATCTTTTTCTGCCCCCTTTTTGTTCAAAACATGTAGTAATGGTACATAGAGATAAAACTAAGCTGAACCCAGGAGTAGAACTAGACTAAACATATTACATGAAGATTTAGACTGAGTATAAACATGGAGAATGAGGAGTAATTAAACTTAAAGCTCCACTGACATCATCTTTTGACTTTCCATAAAATGGCACAACATATATATATATTAAGATTGACCTCTGATCGTTTTTGCCAAAACAATGTTAAATTAATTAAAATTCCTCTCAAAAATAGTTTAAAATTAGCGCCTATTTTTCACATGATAAATATGGATTTTCCCGTCGCGCGATTATGACGTCAGACACAGACTCCGTCAACTGCGCACATTGATACAATGGACGAAGATGCAAAGGCATCCGTCCAATTTAGCCATTTAAAACGTTATATTTTAGCGGTTTGTCTTCAGAGAAGCCAAAGTCTGTGGCGGTTCTACTCACGGGCCCGTGCCCGTGTAAGATGGACCCTGGCCCGCCCTCCGAGCAGAAGCGGAACCAATGCTCATGGCACATACCGATACCAGCCTTGTTTACGTATCGATCCAACCCATGATGCACGTTGGCTTCAAACTATGGAATGGATTTCCTGAACGGAGGCGTGTCTCATGAACCCAGAGTAACAAGACCCACCTCACATTCAGGAAATCCAGTTCATAGTTTGCAGGCAGCTACAAGCGTGAGGGGCTGACTGAGTACTCTGTTGGGTTTGTTTTGACATCGTTTGGAAAGAGCGGGTCGTTTGTTCATGGATTGTTTACATGGAGCTGGACGCTTGTTTCTTTCGCAAGATGGATTGTTTACATGGAGCTGGACGCTTGTTCCTGTTGCAAGATGGATTGTTTACATGGAGCTTGGACGCTTGTTCCTGTGGCAAGATCGATTCGGACAACACTGGTGAGTGCATGCTAGCAGCTAGCCGACTTTTCATCGTAACATGTGCGTTGTGTCACGGAAATATTTTACACTCAACACCGCAAGACAACAACGTTCAATGTTTGCAGAGCAGAGCTATATAAACACATCTGCGTCACATTAAACCGCGGTCAAGTTAGTTTTACGCCGGACATTCCATCGAGCTCAGGGCTTCAGCCAGCGGTGTGTTTTTCTTTTTCATGCCGGGTTGTGCGCACTGATTACGGCAGCTGTTTCAGCTCCCGCCTGGGAGCTCCGTGGCTTCGCATCATAATACAGCTACTAATATAAAGCATGTAAAACACTAAAAACGGGAACATGTCTGTGTTGGTTTATGCCAAGAACTGAAAAAAAATTATAACCTGCTGTTTACTCGAAATAACTTTGGCTTCTCTGAAACATAAAGTTATAAATGGCTAAATCGGACGGATGCGTTTGCATCTTCGTCTGTGTCTGACGTCATAATCGCGCGACGGGAAAATAGTATTTATCATGTAAAAAAAAGGCGCTAATTTTACACTATTTTTGAGAGGAATTTTAATTAATTTAACATTGTTTTAGCAAAAACGATCAGAGGTCAATCTTAATATATATATATATGTTGTGCCATTTTATGGAAAGTTAAAAGATGATGTCAGTGGAGCTTTAAGAACAGGAGCAGAGCCAACTAAACATATTACATGAAGATTTAGACTAGGAGCACGAGACAGGAGAATTAAACATACTACATGAAGGATTAACAAAAACAAGAGCACAGGAGCAGAACTAGATCAGGAGAAACTTATTAAACGTAAGAACATAGATAAAGAGCTGAGTGAAAGGAGACCAAACAAGGAAGGACCAGCAGATGGTGCCAGCCTATTGACAAGAGACCAAACAAGGAACAGACAAAGGCCCGCAGAGGGCGCTATCCTAACAACATGTTTTAATCTCCATCCTAGAAAGTGTGTAGTAATCTGCATGTACTTTTTTTCACCCATTCCTTCCATTAAAAATGACTCAGTTTATGGTTGTACAACACAATCTGTGCCCTCATTGTCCCATCCACACATTCAAACTGTGAAGATTGAATAGAATAGAACAGAATAGAATAGAATAGAACAGAATAGAATAGAAACAGCCGTTAATGTCCCACAGATGGGAAATTTAAGTGTAACAGCAGCAACAGCAGTGACAGATAAAAAGATTCACACAAAAGGTTCCTAAATGTTAAAAACAATATATTAACAAATAAGAGAAACAATATCAATAATCCGCTCATTCTCAATCAGTTCATCTGGACAGTTTCTTTTAATATCAATAATAATCTTCAGTATGTATTGGAATATTGAGAATGGCAGAATATTTACAATACAGCAGTATTATTATTTTTATTTTCATTTTCATTTACCCTTTATTTATCCAGGTAGTCTCATTGAGCCACGAGAAATAATTTTCAAGTATAGGCAGAGTGGGTGTTTTAGCAGAGGTCAGCATGTATTTAATCCTCATTGCGTTTGTTGGGAGCAGTGATGGTTGTAGAGTCTATCAGCTGCTGGGAGGAAGGGCCTGCGAAAACGCTCCATTGTGTATTTAGGATGCAGTAATCTTTCACTGCAGGAGCTCTCCAGTTCAGCTACAGCTTCATGTATGGGGTGGGAGACGTTGTCCAGCAATGATGTTATTTTAGCTAGAGTCCTTCTGTCTCCCATCACCTGCACTGGGTCGAGGGGGCATCCCAGCACAGAGCTGGCCTTCTTGATGAGCTTATCTAGCTGCTTCTTCTCAGCTGATAATAAGCTGCTGCTGGAACACACAACACCATAGAAGATGGCTGATGCCACTACTGTGTCAAAGAAGGTCTTCAGGAGTGCCCCCTGCACTCCAAAAGACCTCAGTCTCCTCAGCAGGTAGAGTCTGCTCTGACCCTTCTTGTAAAGTGCCTTGGTGTTGTGAGACCAGTCCAGTTTATTGTTCAGGTGAACACTCAGGTACTTATTAGAGTCCACTATCTCAATGTCCACTTCTTGGATGTTCACCAGGGTCAGTGAGGTGGGCCTGCACCTGCAGAAATCCACCACCAGCTCCTTAGTTTTAGCAGCATTGATCAAAAGGTGGTTCAGCTGGCAGCAGTCCATAAAGTCTTGAGTCCACTGTCTGTACTATGAGTCGTCCTCACCTGTGATGAGGCAGACCATGGCAAAGTCATCAGAAAACTTTTGCAGTTGGCAGTGTGGGGAGTTGATGGTGAAGTCTGTAGTGTAGAGGGTGACGAGAAATGGTGCCAGCACAGTTCACCCATACTGCAGACCAGCCTGTCATAGCCACATACTGTGGGCGTCCAGTGAGGTAATCCAGTATCCACTGAGACATGTGGTGATAACTCCAGCTTGTCCCGCAGAAGTCCTGGCTGGATGGTGTTGAAAGCACTGGACAAATCAAAGAACATTATTCTCACAGTGCTTCCAGGTTTCTCCAGGTGTGTTACTTTTCACCCCGGTGTTTTTCCGGTTCCTATACACCTGTCGCCTTTCCTAATCAGCTCAAGTGTCCTTCATTTTCAATCGCAGGTGTTCCGTTTTATGTCTTTGTATTGTCCTCTTCTCGTAGACCGTGGATTGTTGCCCATGTCCTTAGAGGTTCCCACATCCCTAGAGGTCCCCAAGTGTCCAGAGATCCTCAAGTCTCCAAAGGTCTCCAAGTCTCCAATCTCTGAGTGTTCAGAAGGTCCTGAGTCTGCAGAGTACTATGTCTCCAGAGGTTTCCACACCTCTTGAGGCTTCCACACATATTGAGGGTTCCACACCTCCTGAGGGTTCCACTCCTTACAAGTGTTCCACAATTCCCAAGGGTTCCATACCTCCTGAGGTTTCCACATCCACTGCATTCCCTGTGGTAGCATCGTCCACTGTAGTTTCCCTGGTCTCTACACCAGCTGCAGCCTCCCTCGTGTCTATGCCAGCTACAGCCTCCCTGGTTTCTACGCCGGCTAAAGCCTCCATGGTCTATACTGTACACCAGCTGCAGCCTCTGTATCTACACTAGCTGCAGAACCCATTTTCTCTATGTCTGCTACAGATCTCATGGTTCTTGCGCCTGCTGCAAATCCAGTGAACTACTTTCCCAAGCGGGACAGATTCCTGGCCACTCGCCTGAACTTTTAGCCCCAGGTTGTATGGTTTCCTGGCCTTTCTTTGTAGGCCGTTGTGTTCTCTATGTACTTGGTTCCTGGGGTTTTCTGGTCTCTCTCTCTCTCTCTCTCTCTCTCTCTCTCTCTCTCTCTCTCTCTCTCTCTCCTTGTTTCTCCTCATGCCCTCCATCTGGTTTCCCCCTCCTCCCACCTGAGATTAGGTAGAAGGATTTTGGGATGTCAGTGGCCAACCTTGGGGGGGGTGGGGGGGTCTTTCTCTGAGGATTGGTGGGTGTTGCTTGTCCCCCTGTGTTTTTATGGCTCCTACATACCTGCACCCTACCCTAATCACCACAGGTGTCCTTCATTTTCAATCACGAGTGTTCCAATTTATTCTGTGTCCTGTCCTCTTCTCATTGTCTCATATTATTCCACTTTGGAGTCATGTCCTGTCTCCATCCATGTCACCTCATCTAAGAGGTGTAAGTTTTGTCTTCGTGTCAGCTTTTTATGTGCAGTTTAAATAAGTACTTTTGCTTTATTCCCGAGTCCTCCAAGTCCTGCTTGCATTTGGTTTCAAACTAGCAACAGCTACATACAGCACTCTACTACATCTCTACAAAGCTAGTCTGAATAGATAATTGTATGGAATCTAATCACTGCTTCAGAACTCATTCATACACAAATAGGCCACACATCAGAGGCAATGAGGAGTTCACTTTCACATGTGACTGTATGTGGGATGTGGAATTTGGAATTGAACCACTGACTCTCTTGCTAAAAGACATGTATTTTTCATCTGTTCACTGTATACTTCCATAACACCTGTAACAAACCATCACAGAAGACTATAAGTGCCTTTACAGTCCTAACAGACATTCATACATTGTACTGTACCAGAAGTTCGAGTAGTAGATGTGTCTGGCATAGCTGTTGTTGTTGTCGTTGGTAACACTGTGAATTCAAAATAGGTCAGAATTGTTAAAAGATCAATTCAAGCTGCTTAATGACAGTTTAAAAGAATTCAAAGGTTTAAGTAAGGAAACATTTTTTGCAGTTTGTTTCCTGTGTGTACCTTCTGAATGAAAGACAATTCAGACTCAAGCATTGTGTTACTTGTTAGCTGAATGTGAACAGAACCTTCTGCAGACACGTTTCCATCAACAGACCGACTTGTTGAGTTATTCACTCATTCTGAGATAAAACTGAACTTTACGTGTAATCAATAAAGCGTTTTCTGAAATGAATGCCTGATTTCTCATTTCCTCTACCCTTCCAGAATAAAGCTAACATACAGTGTGTAATTTTGTAGCTTTAAAACTCCTGCAGCCATTTGGGTCAAAATGACCCCAGGGCAGCAGGAGGGTCAGCATATCTCTAAGTTATTTACTTAATCTGACTTTTAATGGATTATTAGAATCCCACATTATTACACACATATAGGAGGCGCACTTGTTTTTATAAAATTTATAGGATCAACTATCTACATTATAATTTACATAAAAACAATTACATTTCAATTGATACCAAAAAAGGAAAGAAACAATTTGTACAAAAAAAATTGACAGTATCTGATGCGCTTTGCTCTTTAATACAGTCACACATACTTTTAACTAATGATGATTTGATCTTTTATATTTGAAATGGTCTCAGATCAGTTCTGTTTAAATCTCAGAGCTCATCAGTACGTAACTTGAGTGTCTCTGATCCTTCTTTATTAAGTAGAGCAGCAGTTATTTTGAACTATAATCCAAATCTACATGTTTACATACCTGGAGTAGGTGTTGGACACAGAGGGAGACCTGTGGAACAACATGTAACAATAAATAATTGTACTTTGTTCACAAAACATTCAGTTATAACTCATTTGAAAATGTCTACAGATTATCTTCAGACAATATGCTTGTGATTCTACAGACCTATGTTTGTTGAGAAATAAACCATTTTACTGTCAAATCTTCAAAACAGTATGCTTACTTGTGATTGGTTGACAGGAGTTGTTCGCAGGAAGTCCATTCACACATGAACAGATCTGACTGCTGACATTACTGCATGAATTATTGCTGCACATGTCACAAGGCCAAGCAAAGCCATCTTCACACTGACACTGGAGTTTATCAGAGCTTGGAGAGCAGACTGATAAAGAGGTTTAAACAAAGATGAGATGAATCACTGTAAATACTCTCAAATAAACCTAATCAGATAAAACAACGGATAAACAGGTGTTCTTACTTGTGGTGATGTTTATGTCTATTATATTCAAAGACTGTGAGATGTTTAATGGGAAGAAGATATTTTGCAGTTTGTTTCTGATCTCAGTAAAATTCAGGACACTGGAGACTGGGATGTGCAGCTCAAGGACCACATCATAATCCACTGGATCTGTAAAGGTGAGGAGTAAATTAATCAAATTAGTTTGATGTTATCATTAATGAATGAATTTTTTTTATATTTCATGCACAAAAACAATCAAATCTTCTTTAAAGGTCTCTTAAAATCTTTTTCTGCCCCCTTTTTGTTCAAAACATGTAGTAATGGTACATAGAGATAAAACTAAGCTGAACCAAGGAGCAGAACTAGACTAAACATATTACATGAAGATTTAGACTGAGTATAAACATGGAGAATGAGGAGTAATTAAACTTAAAGCTCCACTGACATCATCTTTTGACTTTCCATAAAATGGCACAACATATATATATATATATTAGATTGACCTCTGATCGTTTTTGCCAAAACAATGTTAAATTAATTAAAATTCCTCTCAAAAATAGTTTAAAATTAGCGCCTATTTTTCACATGATAAATATGGATTTTCCCGTCGCGCGATTATGACGTCAGACACAGACTCCGTCAACTGCGCACATTGATACAATGGACGAAGATGCAAAGGCATCCGTCCAATTTAGCCATTTAAAACGTTATATTTTAGCGGTTTGTCTTCAGAGAAGCCAAAGTCTGTGGCGGTTCTACTCACGGGCCCGTGCCCGTGTAAGATGGACCCTGGCCCGCCCTCCGAGCAGAAGCGGAACCAATGCTCATGGCACATACCGATACCAGCCTTGTTTACGTATCGATCCAACCCATGATGCACGTTGGCTTCAAACTATGGAATGGATTTCCTGAACGGAGGCGTGTCTCATGAACCCAGAGTAACAAGACCCACCTCACATTCAGGAAATCCAGTTCATAGTTTGCAGGCAGCTACAAGCGTGAGGGGCTGACTGAGTACTCTGTTGGGTTTGTTTTGACATCGTTTGGAAAGAGCGGGTCGTTTGTTCATGGATTGTTTACATGGAGCTGGACGCTTGTTTCTTTCGCAAGATGGATTGTTTACATGGAGCTGGACGCTTGTTCCTGTTGCAAGATGGATTGTTTACATGGAGCTTGGACGCTTGTTCCTGTGGCAAGATCGATTCGGACAACACTGGTGAGTGCATGCTAGCAGCTAGCCGACTTTTCATCGTAACATGTGCGTTGTGTCACGGAAATATTTTACACTCAACACCGCAAGACAACAACGTTCAATGTTTGCAGAGCAGAGCTATATAAACACATCTGCGTCACATTAAACCGCGGTCAAGTTAGTTTTACGCCGGACATTCCATCGAGCTCAGGGCTTCAGCCAGCGGTGTGTTTTTCTTTTTCATGCCGGGTTGTGCGCACTGATTACGGCAGCTGTTTCAGCTCCCGCCTGGGAGCTCCGTGGCTTCGCATCATAATACAGCTACTAATATAAAGCATGTAAAACACTAAAAACGGGAACATGTCTGTGTTGGTTTATGCCAAGAACTGAAAAAAAATTATAACCTGCTGTTTACTCGAAATAACTTTGGCTTCTCTGAAACATAAAGTTATAAATGGCTAAATCGGACGGATGCGTTTGCATCTTTGTCTGTGTCTGACGTCATAATCGCGCGACGGGAAAATAGTATTTATCATGTAAAAAAAAGGCGCTAATTTTACACTATTTTTGAGAGGAATTTTAATTAATTTAACATTGTTTTAGCAAAAACGATCAGAGGTCAATCTTAATATATATATATATATGTTGTGACATTTTATGGAAAGTTAAAAGATGATGTCAGTGGAGCTTTAAGAACAGGAGCAGAGCCAACTAAACATATTACATGAAGATTTAGACTAGGAGCACGAGACAGGAGAATTAAACATACTACATGAAGGATTAACAAAAACAAGAGCACAGGAGCAGAACTAGATCAGGAGAAACTTATTAAACGTAAGAACATAGATAAAGAGCTGAGTGAAAGGAGACCAAACAAGGAAGGACCAGCAGATGGTGCCAGCCTATTGACAAGAGACCAAACAAGGAACAGACAAAGGCCCGCAGAGGGCGCTATCCTAACAACATGTTTTAATCTCCATCCTAGAAAGTGTGTAGTAATCTGCATGTACTTTTTTTCACCCATTCCTTCCATTAAAAATGACTCAGTTTATGGTTGTACAACACAATCTGTACCCTCATTGTCCCATCCACACATTCAAACTGTGAAGATTGAATAGAATAGAATAGAATAGAAACAGCCGTCCCACAGATTGGGAAATTTAAGTGAAATAGCAGCAACAGCAGCGACAGATAAAAAGATTCCAACAAAAGGTTCCTAAATGTTAAAAACAATATATTAAGAAATAAGAGAAACAATATCAATAATAATCTTCAGTATGTATTGTAATCTTGAGAATGGTAGACTATTTACAATACAGCAGTATTATTATTTTTTTTCATTTTCATTTACCCTTTATTTATCCAGTTAGTCTCATTGAGCCACGAGAAATAATTTTAAAATGTAGGCAGAGTGGGTGTTTTAGCAGAGGTCAGCATGTATTTAATCCTCATTGCGTTTGTTGGGAGCAGTGATGGTTGTAGAGTCAATCAGCTGCTGGGAGGAAGGGCCTGTGAAAATGCTCCATTGTGTATTTAGGATACAGTAATCTTTCACTGCAGGAGCTCTCCAGTTCAGCTAGAGCTTCATGTATGGGGTGGGAGACGTTGTCCAGCAATGATGTTATTTTAGCTAGAGTCCTTCTGTCTCCCATCACCTGCACTGGGTCGAGGGGGCATCCTAGCACAGAGCTGGCCTTCTTGATGAGCTTATCTAGCTGCTTCTTCTCAGCTGATAATAAGCTGCTGCTGGAACACACAACACCATAGAAGATGGCTGATGCCACTACTGTGTCAAAGAAGGTCTTCAGGATCACCCCCTGCACTCCAAAAGACCTCAGTCTCCTCAGCAGGTAGAGTCTGCTCTGACCCTTCTTGTAAAGTGCCTTGGTGTTGTGAGACCAGTCCAGTTTATTGTTCAGGTGAACACTCAGGTACTTATTAGAGTCCACTATCTCAATGTCCACTTCTTGGATGTTCACCAGGGTCAGTGAGGTGGGCCTGCACCTGCAGAAATCCACCACCAGCTCCTTAGTTTTAGCAGCATTGATCAAAAGGTGGTTCAGCTGGCAGCAGTCCATAAAGTCTTGAGTCCACTGTCTGTACTATGAGTCGTCCTCACCCGTGATGAGGCAGACCTTGGCAGAGTCATCAGAAAACTTTTGCAGATGGCAGTGTAGGGAGTTGATGGTGAAGTCTGCAGTGTAGAGGGTGACTAGAAATTGTGCCAGCACAGTTCACCCATACTGCAGACCAGCCTGTCATAGCCACATACTGTGGGCGTCCAGTGAAGTAATCCAGTATCCACTGAGACATGTGGTGATAACTCCAGCTTGTCCCGCAGAAGTCCTGGCTGGATGGTGTTGAAAGCACTGGAGAAATCAAAGAACATTATTCTCACAGTGCTTCCAGGTTTCTCCAGGTGTGTTACTTTTCACCCCTGTGTTTTTCCGGTTCCTATACACCTGTCGCCTTCTCTAATCAGCCCAAGTGTCCTTCATTTTCAATTGAAGGTGTTCCGTTTTATTTCTTTGTATTGTCTTCTTCTCGTTGACCGTGGATTGTTGCCCATGTCCTTAGAGGTTCCCACATCCCTAGAGGTGCCCAAGTGTCCAGAGATCCTCAAGTCTCCGAAGGTCTCCAAGTCTCCAATCTCTGAGTGTTCAGAAGGTCCTGAGTCTGCAGAGTACT
This sequence comes from Garcialebias charrua, assembly GCA_038048925.1. Classification (NCBI taxonomy): domain Eukaryota; kingdom Metazoa; phylum Chordata; class Actinopteri; order Cyprinodontiformes; family Rivulidae; genus Garcialebias; species Garcialebias charrua. The sequence goes on along the minus strand of JBBPBX010004456.1, from coordinate 36,880 downwards.
GTGTCTCCAGAGGTTTACACACCTCTTGAGGTTTCCACACATATTGAGGGTTCCACAGGTAAAGTCCGCAACCTGTGGAAGGTTTCCACACCTCTTGAGGTTTCCACTCCTTACAAGTGTTCCACAATTCCCAAGGGTTCCATACCTCCTGAGGTTTCCATATCCACTGCATTCCCTGTGGTAGCATCGTCCACTGTAGTTTCCCTGGTCTCTACACCAGCTGCAGCCTCCCTCGTGTCTATGCCAGCTACAGCCTCCCTGGTTTCTACGCCGGCTAAAGCCTCCATGGTCTATACTGTACACCAGCTGCAGCCTCTGTATCTACACTAGCTGCAGAACCCATTTTCTCTATGTCTGCTACAGATCTCATGGTTCTTGCGCCTGCTGCAAATCCAGTGAACTACTTTCCCAAGCGGGACAGATTCCTGGCCACTCGCCTGAACTTTTAGCCCCAGGTTGTATGGTTTCCTGGCCTTTCTTTGTAGGCCGTTGTGTTCTCTATGTACTTGGTTCCTGGGGTTTTCTGGTCTCTCTCTCTCTCTCTCTCTCTCTCTCTCTCTCTCTCTCTCTCTCTCTCTCTCTCTCCCTCCCTCTCTCTCTCTCTCTCTCTCTCTCTCTCTCCTTGTTTCTCCTCATGCCCTCCATCTGGTTTTCCCCTTCCTCCCACCTGAGATTAGGTAGAAGGATTTTGGGATGTCAGTGGCCAACCTTGGGGTGGGGGTGGGGGGGTCTTTCTCTGAGGATTGGTGGGTGTTGCTTGTCTCCCTGTGTTTTTATGGCTCCTACATACCTGCACCCTACCCTAATCACCACAGGTGTCCTTCATTTTCAATCACGAGTGTTCCAATTTATTCTGTGTCCTGTCCTCTTCTCATTGTCTCATATTATTCCACTTTGGAGTCATGTCCTGTCTCCATCCATGTCACCTCATCTAAGAGGTGTAAGTTTTGTCTTCGTGTCAGCTTTTTATGTGCAGTTTAAATAAGTACTTTTGCTTTATTCCCGAGTCCTCCAAGTCCTGCTTGCATTTGGTTTCAAACTAGCAACAGCTACATACAGCACTCTACTACATCTCTACAAAGCTAGTCTGAATAGATAATTGTATGGAATCTAATCACTGCTTCAGAACTCATTCATACACAAATAGGCCACACATCAGAGGCAATGAGGAGTTCACTTTCACATGTGACTGTATGTGGGATGTGGAATTTGGAATTGAACCACTGACTCTCTTGCTAAAAGACATGTATTTTTCATCTGTTCACTGTATACTTCCATAACACCTGTAACAAACCATCACAGAAGACTATAAGTGCCTTTACAGTCCTAACAGACATTCATACATTGTACTGTACCAGAAGTTCGAGTAGTAGATGTGTCTGGCATAGCTGTTGTTGTTGTCGTTGGTAACACTGTGAATTCAAAATAGGTCAGAATTGTTAAAAGATCAATTCAAGCTGCTTAATGACAGTTTAAAAGAATTCAAAGGTTTAAGTAAGGAAACATTTTTTGCAGTTTGTTTCCTGTGTGTACCTTCTGAATGAAAGACAATTCAGACTCAAGCATTGTGTTACTTGTTAGCTGAATGTGAACAGAACCTTCTGCAGACACGTTTCCATCAACAGACCGACTTGTTGAGTTATTCACTCATTCTGAGATAAAACTGAACTTTACGTGTAATCAATAAAGCGTTTTCTGAAATGAATGCCTGATTTCTCATTTCCTCTACCCTTCCAGAATAAAGCTAACATACAGTGTGTAATTTTGTAGCTTTAAAACTCCTGCAGCCATTTGGGTCAAAATGACCCCAGGGCAGCAGGAGGGTCAGCATATCTCTAAGTTATTTACTTAATCTGACTTTTAATGGATTATTAGAATCCCACATTATTACACACATATAGGAGGCGCACTTGTTTTTATAAAATTTATAGGATCAACTATCTACATTATAATTTACATAAAAACAATTACATTTCAATTTATACCAAAAAAGGAAAAAAAACAATTTGTACAAAAAAAATTGACAGTATCTGATGCGCTTTGCTCTTTAATACAGTCACACATACTTTTAACTAATGATGATTTGATCTTTTATATTTGAAATGGTCTCAGATCAGTTCTGTTTAAATCTCAGAGCTCATCAGTACGTAACTATAGTGTCTCTGATCCTTCTTTATTAAGTAGAGCAGCAGTTATTTTGAGCTATAATCCAAATCTACATGTTTACATACCTGGAGTAGGTGTTGGACACAGAGGGAGACCTGTGGAACAACATGTAACAATAAATAATTGTATTTTGTTCACAAAACATTCAGTTATAACTCATTTGAAAATGTCTACAGAAGATTATCTTCAGACAATATGCTTGTGATTCTACAGACCTATGTTTGTTGAGAAATAAACCATTTTACTGTCAAATCTTCAAAACAGTATGCTTACTTGTGATTGGTTGACAGGAGTTGTTCGCAGGAAGTCCATTCACACATGAACAGATCTGACTGCTGACATTACTGCATGAATTATTGCTGCACATGTCACAAGGCCAAGCAAAGCCATCTTCACACTGACACTGGAGTTTATCAGAGCTTGGAGAGCAGACTGATAAAGAAGTTTAAACAAAGATGAGATGAATCACTGTAAATACTCTCAAATAAACCTAATCAGATAAAACAACTGATAAACAGGTGTTTTTACCTGTGGTGATGTTTATGTCTATTATATTCAAAGACTGTGAGATGTTTAATGGGAAGAAGATATTTTGCAGTTTGTTTCTGATCTCAGTAAAATTCAGGACACTGGAGACTGGGATGTGCAGCTCAAGGACCACATCATAATCCACTGGATCTGTAAAGGTGAGGAGTAAATTAATAAAATTTGTTTGATGTAATCATTACTGAATGACATTTTTTTTTTATATTTCATTAATGTGCACAAAAATAATCAAATCTTCTTTAAAGGTTTCTTAAAATCTTTTTCTGCCCCCTTTTTGTTGAAAACATGTAGTAATGGTACATAGAGATAAAACTAAGCTGAACCCAGGAGCAGAACTAGTCTAAACATATTACATGAAGATTTAGACTGAGTATAAACATGGAGAACGAGGAGTAATTAAACTTAAGAACAGGAGCAGAGCTGATTAAACATATTACATGACGATTTAGACTAGGAGCACGGGACAGGAGAATTAAAAATACTACATGAAGGATTAACTAAAACAAGAGCACAGGAGCAGAACTGGAACAGGAGAAACTTATTAAACTTAAGAACATAGATAAAGAGCTGAGTGAAAGGAGACCAAACAAGGAAGGACCAGCAGATGGCGCCAGCCTATTGACAAGAGACCGAACAAGGAACAGGCAAAGGCCCGCAGAGGGCGCTATCCTGACAATATGTTTTAATCTCCATCCTACAATGTGTGTAGTAATCTGCATGTACTTTTTTCCCCCCATTCCTTCCATTAAAATAACTCAGCTTATGGTTGTACAACACAATCTGTGCCCTCATTGTCCCATCCACACATTCAAACTGTGAAGATTGAATAGATTAGAACAGAATAGAAACAGCCGTTAGTGTCCCACAGATGGGAAATTTAAGTATAACAGTAGCAGCAGCAGTGACAGATATAAAGATTCACACAAAAGGTTACTAAATGTTAAAAACAATATATTAAGAAATAAGAGAAACAATATCAATAATAATCTTCAGTATGTATAGGAATATTGAGAATGGCAGACTATTTACAATACAGCAGTATTATTATTATTTTTTTTCATTTTCATTTACTCTTTATTTATCCAGGTAGTCTCATTGAGCCACGACAAATCATTTTCAAGTATAGGTAGAGTGTGTGTTTTAGCAGAGATCAGCATGTATTTGATCCTCATTGCGTTTGTTGGGAGCAGTGATGGTTGTAGAGTCTATCAGCTTCTGGGAGGAAGGGCCTGCAAAAAAGCTCCATTGTGCATTTAGGATGCAGTAATCTTTCACTGCAGGAGCTCTCCAGTTCAGCTACAGCTTCATGTATGGGGTGGGAGACGTTGTTCAGCAATTATGTTATTTTAGCTAGAGTCCTTCTGTCTCCCATCACCTGCACTGGGTCGAGGGGGCATCCCAGCACAGAGCTGGCCTTCTTGATGAGCTTATCTAGCTGCTTCTTCTCAGCTGATAATAAGCTGCTGCTGGAACACACAACACCATAGAAGATGGCTGATGCCACTACTGTGTCAAAGAAGGTCTTCAGGATCACCCCCTGCACTCCAAAAGACCTCAGTCTCCTCAGCAGGTAGAGTCTGCTCTGACCCTTCTTGTAAAGTGCCTTGGTGTTGTGAGACCAGTCCAGTTTATTGTTCAGGTGAACACTCAGGTACTTATTAGAGTCCACTATCTCAATGTCCACTTCCTGGATGTTCACCAGGGTCAGTGAGGTGGGCCTGCACCTGCAGAAATCCACCACCAGCTCCTTAGTTTTAGCACCATTGATCAAAAGGTGGTTCAGCTGGCAGCAGTCCACAAAGAATTGAGTCCACTGTCTGTACTATGAGTCGTCCTCACCTGTGATGAGGCAGACCTTGGCAGAGTCATCAGAAAACTTTTGCAGATGGCAGTGTGGGGAGTTGATGGTGAAGTCTGCAGTGTAGAGGGTGACTAGAAATTGTGCCAGCACAGTTCACCCATACTGCAGACCAGCCTGTCATAGCCACATACTGTGGGCGTCCAGTGAAGTAATCCAGTATCCACTGAGACATGTGGTGATAACTCCAGCTTGTCCCGCAGAAGTCCTGGCTGGATGGTGTTGAAAGCACTGGAGAAATCAAAGAACATTATTCTCACAGTGCTTCCAGGTTTCTCCAGGTGTGTTACTTTTCACCCCTGTGTTTTTCCGGTTCCTATACACCTGTCGCCTTTCCTAATCAGCCCAAGTGTCCTTCATTTTCAATCGCAGGTATTCCATTTTATTTCTTTGTATTCTCCTCTTCTCGTTGACCGTGGATTGTTGCCCATGTCCTTAGAGGTTCCCACATCCCTAGAGGTCCCCAAGTGTCCAGAGATCCTCAAGTCTCCGAAGGTCTCCAAGTCTCAAATCTCCGAGTGTTCAGAAGTCCTGAGTCTGCAGAGTACTGTGTCTCCAGAGGTTTCCATACCTCTTGAGGTTTCCACACATATTGAGGGTTCCACACCTCTTGAGGGTTCCACTTCTTACAAGTGTTCCACAATTCCAAAGGGTTCCATACCTCCTGAGGTTTCCACACCTCTTGAGGTTTCCACGCCTCCTGAGGGTTCCACTCCTTACAAGTGTTCCACAATTCCCAAGGGGTCCAAACCTCCTGAGGTTTCCACATCCACTGCATTCCCTGTGGTAGCATCGCCCACTGTAGTTTCCCTGGTCACTATGCCAGCTGCAGCCTTCCTGGTCTCTACACAGCTGCAGCCTCCCTCGTGTCTATGCCAGCTACAGCCTCACTGGTCCCTATGCCAGCTACAGCCTCCCTGGTTTCTACGTCGGCTAAAGCCTCCATGGTCTATACTGTACACCAGCTGCAGCCTCTGTATCTGCACTAGCTGCAGAACCCATTTTCTCTATGTCTACTGAAGATCTCATGGTTCATGCACCTGCTACAGATCCAGTGAACTACTTTCCCATGCGGGACGGATTCCTGGCCACTCGCCTGAACTTTTAGCCCCAGGTTGTATGGTTTCCTTGCCGTTCTTTGTAGGCCGTTGTGTTCTCTATGTTACCTTGGTTTCT
>JBBPBX010004456.1:15434-31129 GCA_038048925.1 Garcialebias charrua | reverse complement strand
CACAAAACATTCAGTTATCAACTCATTTGAAAATGTCTACAGAAGATTATCTTCAGACAATATGCTTGTGATTCTACAGACCTATGTTTGTTGAGAAATAAACCATTTTACTGTCAAATCTTCAAAACAGTATGCTTACTTGTGATTGGTTGACAGGAGTTGTTCGCAGGAAGTCCATTCACACATGAACAGATCTGACTGCTGACATTACTGCATGAATTATTGCTGCACATGTCACAAGGCCAAGCAAAGCCATCTTCACACTGACACTGGAGTTTATCAGAGCTTGGAGAGCAGACTGATAAAGAAGTTTAAACAAAGATGAGATGAATCACTGTAAATACTCTCAAATAAACCTAATCAGATAAAACAACTGATAAACAGGTGCTTTTACCTGTGGTGATGTTTATGTCTATTATATTCAAAGACTGTGAGATGTTTAATGGGAAGAAGATATTTTGCAGTTTGTTTCTGATCTCAGTAAAATTCAGGACACTGGAGACTGGGATGTGCAGCTCAAGGACCACATCATAATCCACTGGATCTGTAAAGGTGAGTAGTAAATTAATCAAATTAGTTTGATGTAATCATTACTGAATGAAAAAAAATGTATATTTCATTAATGTGCACAAAAACAATCAAATATTCTTTAAAGGTTTCGTAAAATATTTTTCTGCCCCTTTTTGTTCAAAACATGTAGTAATGGTACATAGAGATAAAACTAAGCTGAACCCAGGAGCAGAACTAGACTAAACATATTACATGAAGATTTAGACTGAGTATAAACATGGAGAATGAGGAGTAATTAAACTTAAGAACAGGAGCAGAGCTGATTAAACATATTACATGAAGATTTAGACTAGGAGCACGGGACAGGAGAATTAAACATACTACATGAAGGATTAACTAAAACAAGAGCACAGGAGCAGAACTAGAACAGGAGAAACTTATTAAACTTAAGAACATAGATAAAGAGCTGAGTGAAAGGAGACCAAACAAGGAAGGACCAGCAGATGGTGCCAGCCTATTGACAAGAGACCAAACAAGGAAAAGACAAAGGCCCGCAGAGGGCGCTATCCTGACAACATGTTTTAATCTCCATCCTACAATGTGTGTAGTAATCTGCATGTACTTTTTTTCCCCCATTCCTTCCATTAAAAATGACTCAGTTTATGATTGTACAACACAATCTGTACCCTCATTGTCCCATCCACACATTCAAACTGTGAAGATTGAATAGAATAGAATAGAATAGAATAGAATAGAATAGAAACAGCCGTCCCACAGATTGGGAAATTTAAGTGAAATAGCAGCAACAGCAGCGACAGATAAAAATATTCCAACAAAAGGTTCCTAAATGTTAAAAACAATATATTAAGAAATAAGAGAAACAATATCAATAATAATCTTCAGTATGTATTGTAATATTGAGAATGGCAGACTATTTACAATACAGCAGTATTATTATTTTTTTTCATTTTCATTTACCCTTTATTTATCCAGTTAGTCTCATTGAGCCCCGAGAAATAATTTTAAAGTGTAGGCAGAGTGGGTGTTTTAGCAGAGGTCAGCATGTATTTAATCCTCATTGCGTTTGTTGGGAGCAGTGATGGTTGTAGAGTCTATCAGCTGCTGGGAGGAAGGGCCTGTGAAAATGCTCCATTGTGTATTTAGGATACAGTAATCTTTCACTGCAGGAGCTCTCCAGTTCAGCTACAGCTTCATGTATGGGGTGGGAGACGTTGTCCAGCAATGATGTTATTTTAGCTAGAGTCCTTCTGTCTCCCATCACCTGCACTGGGTCGAGGGGGCATCCCAGCACAGTCCTTCTGTCTCCCATCACCTGCACTGGGTCGAGGGGGCATCCCAGCACAAAGCTGGCCTTCTTGATGAGCTTATCTAGCTGCTTCTTCTCAGCTGATAATAAGCTGCTGCTGGAACACACAACACCATAGAAGATGGCTGATGCCACTACTGTGTCAAAGAAGGTCTTCAGGATCACCCCCTGCACTCCAAAAGACCTCAGTCTCCTCAGCAGGTAGAGTCTGCTCTGACCCTTCTTGTAAAGTGCCTTGGTGTTGTGAGACCAGTCCAGTTTATTGTTCAGGTGAACACTCAGGTACTTATTAGAGTCCACTATCTCAATGTCCACTTCTTGGATGTTCACCAGGGTCAGTGAGGTGGGCCTGCACCTGCAGAAATCCACCACCAGCTCCTTAGTTTTAGCAGCATTGATCAAAAGGTGGTTCAGCTGGCACCAGTCCATAAAGTCTTGAGTCCACTGTCTGTACTATGAGTCGTCCTCACCTGTGATGAGGCAGACCTTGGCAGAGTCATCAGAAAACTTTTGCAGATGGCAGTGTAGGGAGTTGATGGTGAAGTCTGCAGTGTAGAGGATGACTAGAAATGGTGCCAGCCCAGTTCACTCATATTGCAGACCAGCCTGTCATAGCCACATACTGTGGGCGTCCAGTGAAGTAATCCAGTATCCACTGAGACATGTGGTGATAACTCCAGCTTGTCCCGCAGAAGTCATGGCTGGATGGTGTTGAAAGCACTGGAGAAATCAAAGAACATTATTCTCACAGTGCTTCCAGGTTTCTCCAGGTGTGTTACTTTTCACCCCTGTGTTTTTCCGGTTCCTATACACCTGTCGCCTTTCCTAATCAGCCCAAGTGTCCTTCATTTTCAATCGCAGGTGTTCCGTTTTATTTCTTTGTATTGTCCTCTTCTCGTTGACCGTGGATTGTTGCCCATGTCCTTAGAGGTTCCCACATCCCTAGAGGTCCCCAAGTGTCCAGAGATCCTCAAGTCTCCGAAGGTCTCCAAGTCTCAAATATCTGAGTGTTCAGAAGTCCTGAGTCTGCAGAGTACTGTGTCTCCAGAGGTTTCCATACCTCTTGAGGTTTCCACACATATTGTGGGTTCCATACCTCCTGAGGTTTCCACACCTCTTGAGGTTTCCACGCCTCCTGAGGGTTCCACTCCTTACAAGTGTTCCACAATTCCCAAGGGTTCCAAACCTCCTGAGGTTTCCACATCCACTGCATTCCCTGTGGTAGCATCACCCACTGTAGTTTCCCTGGTCTCTATGCCAGCTGCAGCCTTCCTGGTCTCTACACAGCTACAGCCTCCCTCGTGTCTATGCCAGCTACAGCCTCACTGGTCCCTATGCCAACTGCACTCATTGGTTTCTACGCCGGCTAAAGCCTCCATGGTCTATACTGTACACCAGCTGCAGCCTCTGTATCTACACTAGCTGCAGAACCCATTTTCTCTATGTCTACTGAAGATCTCATGGTTCATGCACCTGCTACAGATCCAGTGAACTACTTTCCCATGCGGGACGGATTCCTGGCCACTCGCCTGAACTTTTAGCCCCAGGTTGTATGGTTTCCTGGCCGTTCTTTGTAGGCCTTTGTGTTCTCTATGTTCTTGGTTCCTGGGGTTTTCTGGTCTATTGGTCTCTCTCTCTCTCTCTCTCTCTCTCTCTCTCTCTCTCTCTCTCTCTCTCTCTCTCTCTCTCCCTCTCCTCTCCTCCCCCTCTCTCTCTCTCTCTCTCTCTCTCTCTCTCTCTCTCTCTCCTTGTTTCTCCTCATGCCCTCCATCTGGTTTTCCCCTTCCTCCCACCTGAGATTAGGTAGAAGGATTTTGGGATGTCAGGGGCCAATCTTGGGGTGTGTGTGTGTGGGGGGGTCTTTCTTTAAAGATTGGTGGGTGTTGCTTGTCTCCCTGTGTTTTTATGGCTCCTACATACCTGCACCCTATCCTAATCACCACAGGTGTCCTTCATTTTCAATCACGAGTGTTCCTATTTATTCTGTGTCCTGTCCTCTTCTCATTGTCACGTATTATTCCACTTTGGAGTCATGTCCTGTCTCCATCCATGTCATCTCATCTAAGAGGTGTAAGTTTTGTCTTCGTGTCAGCTTTTTTTTGTGCAGTTTAAATAAGTACTATTGCTTTATTCCCGAGTCCTCCAAGCCCTGCTTGCATTTGGTTTCAAACTAGCAACAGCTACATACAGCACTCTACTACATCTCTACAAAGCTAGTCTGAATAGATAATTGTATGGAATCTAATCATTGCTTCAGAACTCATTCATACACAAATAGGCCACACATCAGAGGCAATGAGGAGTTCACTTTCACATGTGACTCTATGCGGAATTTGGAATGTGGAATTGAACCACTGACTCTTGTTATAAGACATGTATTTTTCATCTGTTCACTGTATACTTCCATAACACCTGTAACAAACCATCACAGGAAGACTATACGTGTCTTTACAGTCCTAACAGACATTCATACATTGTACTGTACCAGAAGTTGGAGTAGGAGATGTGTCTGGCATAGCTGGTGTTGTTGTCGTTGGTAACACTGTGAGTTCAAAATAGGTCAGAATTGTTAAAAGCTCAATTCAAGCTGCTTAATGACGGATTAAAAGTATTCAAAGGTTTAAGTTAGGGATGCACCGATCCACATTCCTCACTTCCGATCCGATCCGATACATAACAACTGAGTATCGACCGATACCGATACTTTTCCGATCCGATATTGGTGTTGAAGCATAGGAGGCTGTAATAATTAAGTTCTTGAAGGGAGAGCACGTATGTTGCACAAAACTCAGACTTGTGTGAGGTAAACCCAAAGAAGACACTCTGAGCCTCACTACAGTAATTCACAAACAAATGGCATACAAGAAGAGGCAGGTCTCTTCCACAGACGTCCTTCTGACTCATGGTGCAAGGAACACTAGTCTAAAATACTGCTAAGCATTATGGGAAATCATCACATTCTACTCCCCATTTTCTAGTCTTATTTTTAATTCTGGCACTATATGAGTTGTAATTCTTGTTGAATTTTATCAACAGATACAGATTTAATCTATAATTGAACACTAATATACCGCTAAGTAACAATGTTAAGACAGAAGTCACAGAGTATGGTGAAATATATGTGCTCTCTGACATCTAGAAAGTATCGGAAATATCGGCAGGTTGGTTCCGATACCCGATACTTACATTCTGCTGGTATCGGATACCGATACCGATACTGGATCGGATCTGCCCCATCCCTAGTTTAAGTAAGGAAACATTTTTTGCAGAGTTTGTTTCCTGTGTGTACCTTCTGAATGAAAGACAATTCAGACTCAAGCATTGTGTTACTTGTTAGCTGAATGTGAACAGAACCTTCTGCAGACACGTTTCCATCAACAGACCGACTTGTTGAGTTATTCACTCATTCTGAGATAAAACTGAACTTTACGTGTAATCAATAAAGCGTTTTCTGAAGTGAATGCCTGATTTCTCCTTTCCTATACCCTTCCAGAATAAAGCTAACATACAGTGTGTACAGTATTTTCTGGACTATAGGTCGCACCTTTATATAAGTCGCTTTGTCCAATTATTGTCAATAAATTGGAAAAATCCATAAACAGGTTGCACCTTTATATAAGTCGCATCTATTATGCGTCACCGCTATGCGACGCGTCAGCGCGTCATTTGCCCTGCTGAAAATGACGACCACAGTAGCATGCACGCAAGGACTTTTCACAAGATTAACACGGTAAAAACAATTATTTGTCTGCTGAAAATTATAGCAAACATGTGTCTTAGCTTAACCGTTCCTTAATAAATTCACGTAATGGTCAAATCTGCTGTATTTAAATTTTTTCGCTTTGAAAAAGTACAAGGAAAAACAACGAAACTAACCGCGACACATTTACATCTACAAAACATCGAATTTTATCTCAAATAACTCCAACAGCTAACAGTTTGTAAATGTACATCTAGTGATTACTTTCTGTAAGTTTGATCAAAATCTGTCCTGTGGTTCTTGACCTATTTTGCTAACAAACACTGAGCTAACAGCGAAGTAGCTAGTTCATACCTCCAGAGCAGGAGGCCGGGCTGTGACAGAGTGAATCCGACCAGAGGAGGCTGCCGGTCGGACACATGAGCTGGAAACGGTCGATGGACTCTCTGGAAGTGCCAGTCAGACCTCCAAAGCAGGAGGCCGGGCTGCGACAGACTGAGTCCATCCAGAGGAGGCTCTCATCGGACACATGAGGTGGGATTGGTTGGTGTACCCTAGCAGACAAAGGGGGTACTGCACCCCTAGCCTCCGAAAGTGGTACTGCACCATTTTTGCCAAAATGGAAAAACGGTCATATCTGAGCCAAAAATTGGTCTAAGAATATGGGGGAAAATCCATAAACAAGTCTCAAATCTCTATAAGTCGCTGGGCATGCAAATTAGACAAAAAGGTTTGAATTATAGTCCAGAAAATAACCCTCCTGCTGCCATTTGGGTCACAATGACCCCAGGGCAGCAGGAGGGTCAGTATATCTCTAAGTTATTTACTTAATCTGACTTTTAGTGGATTATTAGAATCCCACCTTATTACACACATATAGGAGGTGCACTTGTTTTTATAAAACTTATAGGATCAACTATCTACATTATAATTTACATAAAAACATTAAATTTCAATTGACACCAAAAAAGGAAAGAAAAGATTTGTACAAAAAAAATTGACAGTATCTGATGCGCTTTGCTCTTTATTACAGTCACACATACTTTTAACTAATGATGATTTGATCTTTTATATTTGAAATGGTCTCAGATCAGTTCTGTTTAAATCTCAGAGCTCATCAGTACGTAACTTGAGTGTCTCTGATCCTTCTTTATTAAGTAGAGCAGCAGTTATTTTGAACTATAATTCAAATCTACATGTTTACATACCTGGAGGAGGTGTTGGACACAGAGGGAGACCTGTGGAACAACATGTAACAATAAATAATTGTACTTTGTTCACAAAACATTCAGTCATAACTCATTTGAAAATGTCTACAGAAGATTATCTTCAGACAATATGCTTGTGATTCTACAGACCTATGTTTGTTGAGAAATAAACCATTTTACTGTCAAATCTTCAAAACAGTATGCTTACTTGTGATTGGTTGACAGGAGTTGTTCGCAGGAAGTCCATTCACACATGAACAGATCTGACTGCTGACATTACTGCATGAATTATTGCTGCACATGTCACAAGGCCAAGCAAAGCCATCTTCACACTGACACTGAAGTTTATCAGAGCTTGGAGAGCAGACTGACAAAGAGGTTTAAACAAAGATGAGATGAATCACTGTAAATACTCTCAAATAAACCTAATCAGATAAAACAACTGATAAACAGGTGCTCTTACCTGTGGTGATGTTTATGTCTATTATATTCAAAGACCGTGAGATGTTTAATGGGAAGAAGATATTTTGCAGTTTGTTTCTGATCTCAGTAAAATTCAGGACACTGGAGACTGGGATGTGCAGCTCAAGGACCACATCATAAGCCAATGGATCTGTAAAGGTGAGGAGTAAATTAATCAAATTAGTTTGATGTAATCATTACTGAATGAAAAAAAATGTATATTTCATTAATGTGCACAAAAACAATCAAATATTCTTTAAAGGTTTCGTAAAATATTTTTCTGCCCCTTTTTGTTCAAAACATGTAGTAATGGTACATAGAGATAAAACTAAGCTGAACCCAGGAGCAGAACTAGACTAAACATATTACATGAAGATTTAGACTGAGTATAAACATGGAGAATGAGGAGTAATTAAACTTAAGAACAGGAGCAGAGCTGATTAAACATATTACATGAAGATTTAGACTAGGAGCACGGGACAGGAGAATTAAACATACTACATGAAGGATTAACTCAAACAAGAGCACAGGAGAAGAACTGGAACAGGAGAAACTTATTAAACTTAAGAACATAGATAAAGAGCTGAGTGAAAGGAGACCAAACAAGGAAGGACCAGCAGATGGTGCCAGCCTATTGACAAGAGACCAAACAAGGAAAAGACAAAGGCCCGCAGAGGGCGCTATCCTGACAACATGTTTTAATCTCCATCCTACAATGTGTGTAGTAATCTGCATGTACTTTTTTTCCCCCATTCCTTCCATTAAAAATGACTCAGTTTATGATTGTACAACACAATCTGTACCCTCATTGTCCCATCCACACATTCAAACTGTGAAGATTGAATAGAATAGAATAGAATAGAATAGAATAGAATAGAAACAGCCGTCCCACAGATTGGGAAATTTAAGTGAAATAGCAGCAACAGCAGCGACAGATAAAAATATTCCAACAAAAGGTTCCTAAATGTTAAAAACAATATATTAAGAAATAAGAGAAACAATATCAATAATAATCTTCAGTATGTATTGTAATATTGAGAATGGCAGACTATTTACAATACAGCAGTATTATTATTTTTTTTCATTTTCATTTACCCTTTATTTATCCAGTTAGTCTCATTGAGCCCCGAGAAATAATTTTAAAGTGTAGGCAGAGTGGGTGTTTTAGCAGAGGTCAGCATGTATTTAATCCTCATTGCGTTTGTTGGGAGCAGTGATGGTTGTAGAGTCTATCAGCTGCTGGGAGGAAGGGCCTGTGAAAATGCTCCATTGTGTATTTAGGATACAGTAATCTTTCACTGCAGGAGCTCTCCAGTTCAGCTACAGCTTCATGTATGGGGTGGGAGACGTTGTCCAGCAATGATGTTATTTTAGCTAGAGTCCTTCTGTCTCCCATCACCTGCACTGGGTCGAGGGGGCATCCCAGCACAAAGCTGGCCTTCTTGATGAGCTTATCTAGCTGCTTCTTCTCAGCTGATAATAAGCTGCTGCTGGAACACACAACACCATAGAAGATGGCTGATGCCACTACTGTGTCAAAGAAGGTCTTCAGGATCACCCCCTGCACTCCAAAAGACCTCAGTCTCCTCAGCAGGTAGAGTCTGCTCTGACCCTTCTTGTAAAGTGCCTTGGTGTTGTGAGACCAGTCCAGTTTATTGTTCAGGTGAACACTCAGGTACTTATTAGAGTCCACTATCTCAATGTCCACTTCTTGGATGTTCACCAGGGTCAGTGAGGTGGGCCTGCACCTGCAGAAATCCACCACCAGCTCCTTAGTTTTAGCAGCATTGATCAAAAGGTGGTTCAGCTGGCACCAGTCCATAAAGTCTTGAGTCCACTGTCTGTACTATGAGTCGTCCTCACCTGTGATGAGGCAGACCTTGGCAGAGTCATCAGAAAACTTTTGCAGATGGCAGTGTAGGGAGTTGATGGTGAAGTCTGCAGTGTAGAGGGTGACTAGAAATGGTGCCAGCCCAGTTCACTCATATTGCAGACCAGCCTGTCATAGCCACATACTGTGGGCGTCCAGTGAAGTAATCCAGTATCCACTGAGACATGTGGTGATAACTCCAGCTTGTCCCGCAGAAGTCATGGCTGGATGGTGTTGAAAGCACTGGAGAAATCAAAGAACATTATTCTCACAGTGCTTCCAGGTTTCTCCAGGTGTGTTACTTTTCACCCCTGTGTTTTTCCGGTTCCTATACACCTGTCGCCTTTCCTAATCAGCCCAAGTGTCCTTCATTTTCAATCGCAGGTGTTCCGTTTTATTTCTTTGTATTGTCCTCTTCTCGTTGACCGTGGATTGTTGCCCATGTCCTTAGAGGTTCCCACATCCCTAGAGGTCCCCAAGTGTCCAGAGATCCTCAAGTCTCCGAAGGTCTCCAAGTCTCAAATCTCTGAGTGTTCAGAAGTCCTGAGTCTGCAGAGTACTGTGTCTCCAGAGGTTTCCATACCTCTTGAGGTTTCCACACATATTGAGGGTTCCATACCTCCTGAGGTTTCCACACCTCTTAAGGTTTCCACGCCTCCTGAGGGTTCCACTCCTTACAAGTGTTCCACAATTCCCAAGGGTTCCAAACCTCCTGAGGTTTCCACATTCACTGCATTCCCTGTGGTAGCATCACCCACTGTAGTTTCCCTGGTCTCTATGCCAGCTGCAGCCTTCCTGGTCTCTACACAGCTACAGCCTCCCTCGTGTCTATGCCAGCTACAGCCTCACTGGTCCCTATGCCAACTGCACTCATTGGTTTCTACGCCGGCTAAAGCCTCCATGGTCTATACTGTACACCAGCTGCAGCCTCTGTATCTACACTAGCTGCAGAACCCATTTTCTCTATGTCTACTGAAGATCTCATGGTTCATGCACCTGCTACAGATCCAGTGAACTACTTTCCCATGCGGGACGGATTCCTGGCCACTCGCCTGAACTTTTAGCCCCAGGTTGTATGGTTTCCTGGCCGTTCTTTGTAGGCCTTTGTGTTCTCTATGTTCTTGGTTCCTGGGGTTTTCTGGTCTATTGGTCTCTCTCTCTCTCTCTCTCGCTCTCTCTCCCCCCCCTCTCTTTCTCTCTCTCTCTCTCTCTCTCTCGCTCTCTCTCCTTGTTTCTCCTCATGCCCTCCATCTGGTTTTCCCCTTCCTCCCACCTGAGATTAGGTAGAAGGATTTTGGGATGTCAGGGGCCAATCTTGGGGTGTGTGTGTGTGGGGGGGTCTTTCTTTAAAGATTGGTGGGTGTTGCTTGTCTCCCTGTGTTTTTATGGCTCCTACATACCTGCACCCTATCCTAATCACCACAGGTGTCCTTCATTTTCAATCACGAGTGTTCCTATTTATTCTGTGTCCTGTCCTCTTCTCATTGTCTCATATTATTCCACTTTGGAGTCATGTCCTGTCTCCATCCATGTCATCTCATCTAAGAGGTGTAAGTTTTGTCTTCGTGTCAGCTTTTTTTTTGTGCAGTTTAAATAAGTACTATTGCTTTATTCCCGAGTCCTCCAAGCCTTGCTTGCATTTGGTTTCAAACTAGCAACAGCTACATACAGCACTCTACTACATCTCTACAAAGCTAGTCTGAATAGATAATTGTATGGAATCTAATCATTGCTTCAGAACTCATTCATACACAAATAGGCCACACATCAGAGGCAATGAGGAGTTCACTTTCACATGTGACTCTATGCGGAATTTGGAATGTGGAATTGAACCACTGACTCTCTTGTTATAAGACATGTATTTTTCATCTGTTCACTGTATACTTCCATAACACCTGTAACAAACCATCACAGGAAGACTATACGTGTCTTTACAGTCCTAACAGACATTCATACATTGTACTGTACCAGAAGTTGGAGTAGGAGATGTGTCTGGCATAGCTGGTGTTGTTGTCGTTGGTAACACTGTGAGTTCAAAATAGGTCAGAATTGTTAAAAGCTCAATTCAAGCTGCTTAATGACGGATTAAAAGTATTCAAAGGTTTAAGTTAGGGATGCACCGATCCACATTCCTCACTTCCGATCCGATCCGATACATAACAACTGAGTATCGACCGATACCGATACTTTTCCGATCCGATATTGGTGTTGAAGCATAGGAGGCTGTAATAATTAAGTTCTTGAAGGGAGAGCACGTATGTTGCACAAAACTCAGACTTGTGTGAGGTAAACCCAAAGAAGACACTCTGAGCCTCACTACAGTAATTCACAAACAAATGGCATACAAGAAGAGGCAGGTCTCTTCCACAGACGTCCTTCTGACTCATGGTGCAAGGAACACTAGTCTAAAATACTGCTAAGCATTATGGGAAATCATCACATTCTACTCCCCATTTTCTAGTCTTATTTTTAATTCTGGCACTATATGAGTTGTAATTCTTGTTGAATTTTATCAACAGATACAGATTTAATCTATAATTGAACACTAATATACCGCTAAGTAACAATGTTAAGACAGAAGTCACAGAGTATGGTGAAATATATGTGCTCTCTGACATCTAGAAAGTATCGGAAATATCGGCAGGTTGGTTCCGATACCCGATACTTACATTCTGCTGGTATCGGATACCGATACCGATACTGGATCGGATCTGCCCCATCCCTAGTTTAAGTAAGGAAACATTTTTTGCAGAGTTTGTTTCCTGTGTGTACCTTCTGAATGAAAGACAATTCAGACTCAAGCATTGTGTTACTTGTTAGCTGAATGTGAACAGAACCTTCTGCAGACACGTTTCCATCAACAGACCGACTTGTTGAGTTATTCACTCATTCTGAGATAAAACTGAACTTTACGTGTAATCAATAAATCGTTTTCTGAAGTGAATGCCTGATTTCTCCTTTCCTATACCCTTCCAGAATAAAGCTAACATACAGTGTGTACAGTATTTTCTGGACTATAGGTCGCACCTTTATATAAGTCGCTTTGTCCAATTATTGTCAATAAATTGGAAAAATCCATAAACAGGTTGCACCTTTATATAAGTCGCATCTATTATGCGTCACCGCTATGCGACGCGTCAGCGCGTCATTTGCCCTGCTGAAAATGACGACCACAGTAGCATGCACGCAAGGACTTTTCACAAGATTAACACGGTAAAAACAATTATTTGTCTGCTGAAAATTATAGCAAACATGTGTCTTAGCTTAACCGTTCCTTAATAAATTCACGTAATGGTCAAATCTGCTGTATTTAAATTTTTTCGCTTTGAAAAAGTACAAGGAAAAACAACGAAACTAACCGCGACACATTTACATCTACAAAACAATCGAATTTTATCTCAAATAACTCCAACAGCTAACAGTTTGTAAATGTACATCTAGTGATTACTTTCTGTAAGTTTGATCAAAATCTGTCCTGTGGTTCTTGACCTATTTTGCTAACAAACACTGAGCTAACAGCGAAGTAGCTAGTTCATACCTCCAGAGCAGGAGGCCGGGCTGTGACAGAGTGAATCCGACCAGAGGAGGCTGCCGGTCGGACACATGAGCTGGAAACGGTCGATGGACTCTCTGGAAGTGCCAGTCAGACCTCCAAAGCAGGAGGCCGGGCTGCGACAGACTGAGTCCATCCAGAGGAGGCTCTCGTCGGACACATGAGGTGGGATTGGTTGGTGTACCCTAGCAGACAAAGGTGGTACTGCACCCCTAGTGTCCGAAAGTGGTACTGCACCATTTTTGCCAAAATGGAAAAACGGTCATATCTGAGCCAAAAATTGGTCTAAGAATATGGGGGAAAATCCATAAACAAGTCTCAAATCTCTATAAGTCGCTGGGCATGCAAATTAGGCAAAAAGGTTTGAATTATAGTCCAGAAAATAACCCTCCTGCTGCCATTTGGGTCAAAATGACCCCAGGGCAGCAGGAGGGTCAGTATATCTCTAAGTTATTTACTTAATCTGACTTTTAGTGGATTATTAGAATCCCACCTTATTACACACATATAGGAGGCACACTTGTTTTTATAAAACTTATAGGATCAACTATCTACATTATAATTTACATAAAAACATTAAATTTCAATTGACACCAAAAAAGGAAAGAAAAGATTTGTACAAAAAAAATTGACAGTATCTGATGCGCTTTGCTCTTTATTACAGTCACACATACTTTTAACTAATGATGATTTGATCTTTTATATTTGAAATGGTCTCAGATCAGTTCTGTTTAAATCTCAGAGCTCATCAGTACGTAACTTGAGTGTCTCTGATCCTTCTTTATTAAGTAGAGCAGCAGTTATTTTGAACTATAATTCAAATCTACATGTTTACATACCTGGAGGAGGTGTTGGACACAGAGGGAGACCTGTGGAACAACATGTAACAATAAATAATTGTACTTTGTTCACAAAACATTCAGTCATAACTCATTTGAAAATGTCTACAGAAGATTATCTTCAGACAATATGCTTGTGATTCTACAGACCTATGTTTGTTGAGAAATAAACCATTTTACTGTCAAATCTTCAAAACAGTATGCTTACTTGTGATTGGTTGACAGGAGTTGTTCGCAGGAAGTCCATTCACACATGAACAGATCTGACTGCTGTCATAACTGCATGAATTATTGCTGCACATGTCACAAGGCCAAGCAAAGCCATCTTCACACTGACACTGAGTTTATCAGAGCTTGGAGAGCAGACTGACAAAGAGGTTTAAACAAAGATGAGATGAATCACTGTAAATACTCTCAAATAAACCTAATCAGATAAAACAACTGATAAACAGGTGCTTTTACCTGTGGTGATGTTTATGTCTATTATATTCAAAGACCGTGAGATGTTTAATGGGAAGAAGATATTTTGCAGTTTGTTTCTGATCTCAGTAAATTTCAGGACACTGGAGACTGGGATGTGCAGCTCAAGGACCACATCATAATCCACTGGGCCTGTAAAGGTGAGTAGTAAATTAATCAAATTAGTTTGATGTAATCATTACTGAATGAAAAAAAATGTATATTTCATTAATGTGCACAAAAACAATCAAATATTCTTTAAAGGTTTCGTAAAATATTTTTCTGCCCCTTTTTGTTCAAAACATGTAGTAATGGTACATAGAGATAAAACTAAACTGAACCCAGGAGCAGAACTAGACTAAACATATTACATGAAGATTTAGACTGAGTATAAACATGGAGAATGAGGAGTAATTAAACTTAAGAACAGGAGCAGAGCTGATTAAACATATTACATGAAGATTTAGACTAGGAGCACGGGACAGGAGAATTAAAAATACTACATGAAGGATTAACTAAAACAAGAGCACAGGAGCAGAACTAGAACAGGAGAAACTTATTAAACTTAAGAACATAGATAAAGAGCTGAGTGAAAGGAGACCAAACAAGGAAGGACCAGCAGATGGTGCCAGCCTATTGACAAGAGACCAAACAAGGAAAAGACAAAGGCCCGCAGAGGGCGCTATCCTAACAACATGTTTTAATCTCCATCCTACAATGTGTGTAGTAATCTGCATGTACTTTTTTTCCCCCATTCCTTCCATTAAAAATGACTCAGTTTATGGTTGTACAACACAATCTGTACCCTCATTGTCCCATCCACACATTCAAACTGTGAAGATTGAATAGAATAGAATAGAATAGAAACAGCCGTTAATGTCCCACAGATGGGAAATTTAAGTGTAACAGCAGCGACAGATAAAAAGATTCAAACAAAAGGTTCCTAAATGTTAAAAACAATATATTAAGAAATAAGAGAAACAATATCAATAATAATCTTCAGTATGTATTGTAATCTTGAGAATGGCAGACTATTTACAATACAGCAGTATTATTATTTTTTTTCATTTTCATTTACCCTTTATTTATCCAGTTAGTCTCATTGAGCCACGAGAAATAATTTTAAAGTGTAGGCAGAGTGGGTGTTTTAGCAGAGGTCAGCATGTATTTAATCCTCATTGCGTTTGTTGGGAGCAGTGATGGTTGTAGAGTCAATCAGCTGCTGGGAGGAAGGGCCTGTGAAAATGCTCCATTGTGTATTTAGGATACAGTAATCTTTCACTGCAGGAGCTCTCCAGTTCAGCTAGAGCTTCATGTATGGGGTGGGAGACGTTGTCCAGCAATGATGTTATTTTAGCTAGAGTCCTTCTGTCTCCCATCACCTGCACTGGGTCGAGGGGGCATCCTAGCACAAAGCTGGCCTTCTTGATGAGCTTATCTAGCTGCTTCTTCTCAGCTGATAATAAGCTGCTGCTGGAACACACAACACCATAGAAGATGGCTGATGCCACTACTGTGTCAAAGAAGGTCTTCAGGATCACCCCCTGCACTCCAAAAGACCTCAGTCTCCTCAGCAGGTAGAGTCTGCTCTGACCCTTCTTGTAAAGTGCCTTGGTGTTGTGAGACCAGTCCAGTTTATTGTTCAGGTGAACACTCAGGTACTTATTAGAGTCCACTATCTCAATGTCCACTTCTTGGATGTTCACCAGGGTCAGTGAGGTGGGCCTGCACCTGCAGAAATCCACCACCAGCTCCTTAGTTTTAGCA
>JBBPBX010004455.1:39402-76661 GCA_038048925.1 Garcialebias charrua | reverse complement strand
GATAGGAGAGCCAGGCCAGAAGGATCGGTTGACATTCTCTAGCCTGGCAAGACAGATTGAAAGTGGGCTTACCAAAGGCTATTCAGAGACAGATATTATTGATGCTGTGATCCGTGCTATAACACCCGGCCTACAATTACGGAGCTATTTGGAGGGAAAAGAGACCCTTACCTTACCTGCTCTGCGTAGAATCTTAAGGTCCCATTACCAGGAGAGAGGTGCCACAGATTTATACAAGCAGCTAACCTCTGAGGTTCAGGGCAGCAAAGAGTCTCCTCAGAATTTCTTAATCAGGGCTATGGACCTGAGGCAGAAAATTCTGT
The DNA here is from genome assembly GCA_038048925.1 of Garcialebias charrua. Taxonomy (NCBI): domain Eukaryota; kingdom Metazoa; phylum Chordata; class Actinopteri; order Cyprinodontiformes; family Rivulidae; genus Garcialebias; species Garcialebias charrua. The sequence goes on along the minus strand of JBBPBX010004455.1, from coordinate 76,338 downwards.
TTGCCTCTCAGGAAGCAGAGTCAGCTTTAAAATATGACCCTGCTCTTGTCCAGAATCTGTTTATGCATACCATCTTGACAGGTTTACAGAATGACAACATCAAGAGTGATCTTCAGCCTTACCTCACAAAGCCTGGCGCACCCGATGAACTGCTGCTGGAGAAAGTGAATATTGCTTGTACAAATGAAAAGGAGAGGCAGGACAAAAAGAAGCACGCTGTCTCACAAAGGGCAACCAGTGTCAGTACTGTCCAGTCTGGTGAGCCAGCCAGAGAAACAAAAACTCCAACCCAGCAAAGCCAATCTCAGATGTCCCCTGATGTGTTATCTGAGATCAAAGAAATGCGCTCTGACATGGTGTTGTTAAAGGATCTAAGAGCTGAAGTGTTCCAAATCAGGGAAACAATCCAAAAAAACACTAATACACAGCCAAAGCAACCCTCACAAAGTTCAGAACAAGTGTTTGCCACAAGTCCAGTGTTCTCACCTACAGAACAGTCCTTCAGATTCATGTCACCCATGATGCCAGTTTATCCTCAACAGCACCCAGAATTGCTGCAGGAGTACAGGCCCCTGTATGGTCCAGGACAGATGAGAGGGACTGCACAATTTCAACAAAGGTTTGCTCCACAACAATATTACCAAAGACCACGCCAGCAACCCAGATGCTTTGCTTGTACCCAAGCCAATGAGGAACATTGTCAGCATTGCTTCAGATGTGGAAGTACTGAGCACTTCAGGGCAGGATGTAGAGCAGACAGAGCAGCTTCTTCAACCTATAGGGGACCTTTAAACTAAGTCGGGTTGCCTCCGTGGGGCGTGGGGCAACCAGAGTTAACTACAAGTCCCATTTTTGTGTAAACTGTGGAAAAAAGAAAGTGAAGAGGGAATTAAAATGTTGCTGGAGTTGTAAAACTGCTCTTTATTGCTCAAAAACATGTCAGAAAATGCATTGGCCTGTTCACAAAATTGACTGTAAGTCACACTCATGTTTAGGTGTTAAACAAGTCAGGCAGCTACGTGAACAATCTGAACCCAAAACTATCAGAGCTTCTGTTAAAGATCAAACCGTAAGGGAGCTAGTAGGAAAAAAATGTATTATCAAGTGCTTCCTGAATGGACAGAATACTCAAGCACTCTGGGACACAGGTTCACAAATATGTGCTATAGATGAGGCTTGGAAAGAAAATTACCTACCTGACCTGCAGCTAAGGGATGTTACTGAGCTACAGGACCCACTGGACCCATTACATATTGAAGCAGCTAATGGCACCGCCATGCCATACTCTGGCTGGCTGGAAGTCCCTTTCAAGTTGACTACGATGGATGATGAGCTGCTAATACCTGTGCTTGTGTTGAAAGGCAACCAACAGCAATGCCCAATCATTGGGTTCAATGTAATTGAACATCTTGTGCAGAACAACCCGGAAGGCCAACCAATATATGGCGGTATGGACAAACTTGTAAATGCAGTAAAAATTGCATTCCCTCATCTAAAAAATAATAAGGTAAAAGCCTTTATTTCTGCTGTCAGCCTGGGTCAAACATGTGAACACAATGTGAGGACAGTAAATGAAAGAGTCAATGTGCCAAAACACACCACCGTCCAGATTCAGTGTCGTATTCAGGCCCCAAAGTTTAGAGAGGCTAAAACTCTGCTTTTTGAGCCTCTTGTGAACCCACAGTGGCCTGAGGAATTGGAATTCTGTGATACCCTTGTATCAATTGAGGCAGAAACAGCCCCAAATGTTGTTTTAAGTGTTCAAAACCCCACAAACCACGATATCACACTTCCAGGCCGGACGGTTGTTGGAGCTGTGCAGTCTGTAAGGTCTGTGTATCCAGCTGACTTTTTCAGCACAACCCAACAACCAACAAGTAAATCAGTCAATCACATCCAGGCCCAGAGCACCAGTGAAGGTGTACCTGCAGATGGACAGTGGGACCCTCCTGTTGATTTAACTCACCTGGATGAGGACCAGAGACAAATAGTAAGTCAGATGTTAAGAGAAGAATCTGAGTCTAAAAAAGCTAAGTCTGGTCCTCTGGACATTCAAAAAACAAAAAACAAAAAAACAAAGCAAAAAATTGTAGAAACGTTTCGTCTTTCGTCCGAAAGACTTCCTCAGTCTGAGGTGCTGGGTTCAGCTCAGTCTTATAAATAGCACCCTCTCACAGTGTTACACAACCAGTTGGCTGATGACAGCCTGAAACCAGCTGCTCACATGATCAAGGAGGACCATCAGCCTAACAATGGATCGTTAGCACCCTGATGGTTGTTTGCTATTCACAGAGGGCTGAGTGATACCAGCAATCACAGCATTGTAGGAGGGGGACAGTTGAACTCGGAGGCCTCCACCCCTGTTTAATGATGGGCGGTTTCTTTTCACAAAGATGGCCTCCTTTACTCCTCTCTCAAACCATCGTTCCTCTCTATCAAGGATGTGAACATCTTCATCCCTGAAAGAGTGACCGCTGGCCTGGAGATGAGTGTAGACTGCAGAGTCCTGACCTGATGATGTTGATCTTCTGTGCTGGGCCATCCTTTTGGCCAGTGGCTGTTTAGTTTCCCCGATATAAGACTGATCACAGCCCTCCTGACACTGAACAGCATACACAATGTTACTCTGTTTTTGCCGGGGGACTGGATCTTTGGGATGAACCAGTTTTTGCCGTAATGTATTTTGAGGTTTAAAAGCCACTGGGACGTTGTGTTTAGAAAATAAACGTCTCAATGTCTCTGAAACCCCTGCAACATATGGAATGGCCACTGGTCTGGGTCTGGGTTCCTTCTTTTCACCTGATGGCTGGCTGGAGTCCATTTTGGGTTTCTTCTCTGCTTTCAGGAAGGCCCAGTTAGGATATCCACATTTCTCTAGAGCCTGTTTTGTGTGTGATTTCTCCTTCTGTCTGGCTCCTGCGTTAGTGGGGACGCTGTCTGCTCTGTGGTACAGAGTCCTGATGACTCCTAACTTGTGCTCCAGAGGGTGATGGGAGTCAAACTGTAAATACTGGTCTGTGTGGGTGGGTTTGCGGTACACCTCAGTTTGCAAATTTCCTCTATCAGAAACTGAGACCTCACAGTCCAAGAAAGCCAACCTGCCATTTCTTACATCTTCTCGTGTGAACTTGATATATTTATCCACAGAGTTGATGTGATCAGTGAAATGTTGGACTTCCTGAGATTTAATTTTAACCCAGGTGTCATCAACATACCTGAACCAATGACTTGGTGGTCTCCCCGTAAAGGATGTCAAGGCTCTCTTTTCTACCTCCTCCATGTACAGGTTGGCAACAATAGGAGAAACTGGAGACCCCATAGCACATCCATGTTTCTGCCTATAATATTGCTCCCCATATGTGAAGTAGGTTGACTGCAGGCACAGTTTCAAGAGTTGACACAGTTGCTCTGTGGAAAGTGTGGTTCTGCTGTTCAGAGTGGTGTCTGATTTTAACCTTAAACAGACCACCTCTACTGCTTCATCAACAGGAATGCACGTAAAGAGTGATGTAACATCAAAAGAGACCATTGTTTCATCAGTCTCCATGATGACATCCCTCACCTTATCCACAAAGTCCATGGTGTTCTGTATGTGGTGTTCTGAGCTGCCAACTAAAGGGATGAGTACAGATGCCAGATATTTGGAAACATTGTAAGTGACCGAGTTAATCATGCTAACAATTGGTCTTAAAGGTACACCTTGTTTGTGGATTTTGGGTAAACCATACAGACTTGGCGTGGCCTCCCCTGGGTACAGTCTGTGGTACAGAATATTGTCAATAGCCTTGTCCTGCTTCAAAATTTTCAGGCAATCTATCAACTTCTTCTTGTAACCACTTCCTGGATCTCTTTTCAGCGGTTCATAAGTGGTTAAGTCACTAAGGAGTGACATAACTTTCTCATGATAGTCTTTCTGGTTCAAAATCACTGTGCACCTTCCTTTGTCTGCTGGGAGAATTATGATGTTTTTGTCCTTGCTAAGCGTGGTGAGTGCATCCCTCTCTTCTCTACTGATGTTGGAAGGTGGTGGTTTAGCATTACTGAGACAGGCTGAAACTTTGACTCTGAGTTGTTCTGCTTCAAAGTCTTTAATTTTGTTGTTACGGATGGCTGACTCAGTGGCTGTGATCATCTCCACCAGTGGAATTCTACTTGGTGCCACTGCAAAGTTTAGCCCCCTGGCAAGAATCTCTGTCTCCGGCTGGGTGAGCTGTCTGTCAGATAAATTCTTCACCCACTTTTCTGTCTCCCCGGCATGTGTATCGGAGTGTTGTCTTACACTGAATGTGTTGTTGTTGGAATTGTTATGGTGTTGACGAGTTATCAGTGAGTTAAATTTGTTTTGTTGTCGAGTCTTGGACTTGACATGCTGTGCTAAGCGTGCCCGATCTGTACAGTCCATCACTTGCTGAAGTGTGGTCTGATCTAGGCACGTTGTTAGTTTTTGATAAATTTGCTCTTCTTTGGCCTTCAAGGCCTCAATGGTAAAATTGGTCTGTCTTACCCGTTCATTCAGCAGCTGCGTCTGTGCCTTCTGAAGGATGTTGCTTGCCCGGTGCCCGCTGACCGATGAATTCAGTTCCAGGCTCTTAGGAATAATGCCACTTTGTCTGCATCTAAGGTTGAATCGCAAGTGGTTCCTGTAGTCCGCCCTCTTCCTAGCTGTTTTCTCAAACTCTCTTGTGTAACACTGTGAGAGGGTGCTATTTATAAGACTGAGCTGAACCCAGCACCTCAGACTGAGGAAGTCTTTCGGACGGAAGACGAAACGTTTCTACAATTTTTTGCTTTGTTTTTTTGTTTTTTGTTTTTTGAATGTCCAGAGGACCAGACTTAGCTTTTTTAGATTTTTCTACCTGGATTATTGAGCATGCATCAGGGTAAGAATCTGAGTCTTTCTCCAAATCTGATGAGGATATTGGCTGCATACACGGGTTGCAAATGAACATTTCACTGAAGGATGATGAACCTGTGTCAAAAACATACCGGTCTGTGCCCAAACCTCTGTACAGGGAAATGAAAGATTACCTGCAGGATCTCATAGTGCAAGGGTGGGTTGAAAGATCCACATCTTCTTACTCCTCACCAATTGTCTGCGTAAGAAAAAAAGATGGCACTCTGCGTTTATGTATAGATTACAGAGAGCTCAACAAAAAAACACATCCTGACCGCCACCCGATTCCCAGGGTTCAAGATATAATGGATAACCTAGGGGGAAACACCTACTTTTCCTTGCTGGACCAAGGGAAAGCATATCATCAGGGATTCATGGACAGAGACAGCAGGCATTTAACAGCCTTTGTGACCCCCTGGGGCCTATACGAGTGGGTACGAATTCCATTCGGCCTGATGAATGCGCCCGCAGCTTTTCAGCGCTGCATGGAACAATGCTTAGCAGATTTGAGGGATGAAATGTGTGTACCATATCTTGATGATGTTCTTGTGTTTAGCAGGACATTTGAAGATCATGTCAGCCATGTCCGAGCAGTGTTGCAACGTCTGAGGCAGCATCAAGCTAAAACCTAAAAAGTGTGACCTGTTTAAAGCTGAGGTGCGGTACCTGGGCAGGATCGTGTCTGCTGAGGGCAACAGGATGGATCCAGCTGACACTAATGCTGTAAGAGCCCTAAAGCATAAACATCCTGCGAATGTTGGTGAGTTGAGAGCAATTCTTGGACTTTTGAGCTATTACAGGCAGTATATAAAGGACTTTTCACGTATTGCTAGTCCCTTATATGATCTGTTAAAAGCACCTACAAAGCATGAGCCGTTAACAAACAAAAAGAGAAAGTGGCCAACAAAAACTGGCAGCAGAGCTGTCCCATCCAGTACAATCATTCATTGGACTGAAAAACACCAGTTGATCCTGGAACAACTCATTGACTGCCTTGTCAACCCTCCTATACTTGGCTTCCCAGATTTCTCACAGCCATTTGTTCTTCACACAGATGCGTCAAATCTGGGTCTAGGTGCCGTGCTATACCAAAAGCAGAGTGGAAAGCTTCGTGTGATTGCCTATGGCTCGCGCACCCTAACAGCTGCAGAGAAAAATTATCATTTGCATTCGGGGAAGTTGGAGTTTCTCGCCCTTAAATGGGCTGTAACAGAGAAATTCAGAGACTATTTATATTATGCCCCATTTTTCACTGTCTATAGTGACAATAATCCACTCACATACGTGTTGTCATCTGCCAAACTAAATGCAACAGGATGCCGATGGGTTGCAGAGCTGGCAGATTTTCATTTCTCTGTGAAATACAGGCCAGGAAAGGAAAATGTGGACGCAGATAGTTTATCCCGAATGCCTCTAGATGCAGAGTTTTTTATGAAAGAGTGTTCAGAAGAAATGCCATCTGACGTCATTGGGGCAACTACAGAAGCAGTGAAAAATCAAGATGAGTCCAGTGTGTCGTGGTCCATGTGTGTCTCAGTAGCATCTGCAGATTTGACCCCTGACACATCCATCATCCCACTAACACCAGAACAGATCCAGAATGACCAAAGAAATGATCCAGTTCTGGGACCAGTGATCCAGTTAAAACTAACCGCAAGCAAACCGTCAGGTGCACAACTCAAGCAACTTAGTCCACAAGTGGGGTGTTTGCTAAGAGAGTGGGACAAGTTGGAAATTGATGAAAGTGGGGTGTTGCACAGAAAGACAACAAGCAAAAAACAACTTGTACTCCCAGAAAAATATAAAAATACAGTGTTGAGGGAACTTCATGACGAAATGGGCCACCAAGGTGTCGACAGGACATCATCCCTGATACGGGACAGGTTTTATTGGCCATATATGCAGCGTGAGATAGAGAGCTATGTCATGAGAAGATGTGAATGTCTCAAACATAAGAAACCTAGTCAGGAAACAAGGGCTCCCCTCACCAATATAGTAACAACTCAACCATTTGAACTTGTCTCTGTTGATTTCCTACATCTCGAAAAATGTCTAGGGGGTTATGAGTACATCTTGGTGATTATTGATCATTTTACCCGCTTTGCCCAGGCCTATGCCACCACTTCCAAATCAGCTAAAACAGCTGCAGACAAGATCTTTAATGATTACGCCATGAAATTTGGTTTTCCTGCTCGTATTCACCACGACCAGGGTGGTGAATTTGAGAATCAACTATTCACACAACTAAAAAAATACTGTGGAATTGCAGGGTCCAGAACCACTCCCTACCACCCGCAAGGAAATGGACAAGTTGAAAGATTCAACCGGACATTACTCCAAATGCTTCGGACACTCACAGACAAACAGAAACACAACTGGAAGGATTCATTAAACAAAATGATCTATGCATATAACTGTACTCGGAGTGAGGTGACAGGTTTCTCCCCCTTTCAGTTGTTGTATGGGCGTTCTCCCCGATTGCCAGTTGACATGCTGTTTAATTTGACTCCAGAACAAGCAGACCATAATCATCATGGCTATATGGAAAAGTGGAAGCAAGGCATGGAGGAGGCGTATGGAATCGTCAGAGAAAATGCCCAGAAAGCCGGCCAGAGGAGTAAGGAATTGTACAACCGCAAGGTGAATAGTTCAGTACTACAACCAGGTGATCGTGTTTTAGTGCGCAATTTGACACCTCGTGGGGGCCCAGGAAAACTGAGGAATCATTGGGAGGACATTGTTCATGTTGTTGTACGCCAGGTAAATGAAAATGTCCCAGTTTATGAACTCAAACCTGAAAAGGGTCAAAGAAGGTCAAGGGTCCTTCATCGCAATCTGCTCCTCCCATGTGACTCTTTGCCCCTTGAGATTCCAGTCCAGACTGGAAAGAAGAGGAGAAAAATGTTAAATAACAAAGGAGTGGAGCAGGCAGAGGAAGAGGATGATGATGCTGACGCTGACGAATACTATCCTGTGCTATTTCACCAGCCAGCCCAGCCTGAGAAAGTAAGTCATATGCCTGCAAGCACAACCCAAGAGCTAGGAGATATCCAGTTTGAACAGAGCATAGCTCCTGAAATGGATCACAAACAAGGAGAAACAACTGTGATGGAATATGAGGAGTCTGGCTCTTGTAACGAGGAACAAATGATGGAGGATGCTACTGAACAACCTGCTTCAACTGGGATCATGGAGGATGCTACTGAACAACCTGCTTCAACTGGGATCATCAGAGAGGGAGTTCAGGCTCCTGAAGAAGCTCAACGACCGCAACGGCTTCATAGGAAGCCCAAAGTTTTTACATATGAGAGGCTTGGATCTCCAGTCTGCTATAACCTAAGGACTCCACCACAGCCCCCATACTTCACAATGCCATGGATGAACATTGTTCACCCATACTACCCCAGCTGGCATTTTGACGTCTAGTCACCGTTGAATCAACATCAGACGGTCGTGTTGGATAACCGTTGAATTTTGTGTTGATTTTGCAAATCTAATCAACGTTGAAGTAGCAACATCATTTCTACGTCAGATTCTCAACGTTGAAGTAGCAACATCATTTCAACGTCAGATTTCTCAACATAGGTGAATTTGCCAACGTTTATTCAATATTGATTTTGGTTTAGATTTTGCAAATCTAATCAACGTTGAGGTAGCAACGCCATTTCCACGTCAGATTTCTCAACATATTAAGTCCTGCATTTTAACAGTTTGACACAAAAATACATTTTGATCACTGTTTCAAGTATTGAGGTGCTGATGTGATCTCATCATATAACAGTGCCACCCTAATTGGACTTGTCTATTTTCACTATGAACATAGCAATCACAAAAATGTCTGAAAAATAATTTAATCTACATTACATGTTTACAACACAGTCAGCTAGGAAGAATCCAACCGAGACCAGAAATTTAGAAAACTGCTTTATTGTCTTAGACAATAATAATAAAAAATGGCCCAAACATTGGGCAACACTGAAAGGAATTCTTGTCCATTTCTGCTTTTAAAGCACTTAAATCAATTTTAAATATTTATATACAGATTTCCTGTAAAATCAAAAAGATAAAGAAGATGTGGGCACTCAGCCTGGGTACAGCTGCTACTGGACCCCCAGGGTGTCTTTGGTGAACCTGTAGCCAGGATGTGGGCACTCAGCCTGGGTACACTTGCTCGAGGACCCCCAGGGTGTCTTTGGTGAACCTGTAGCCAGGACGCGTCTCATACCCAGGAAACGGACTGCCTGTCTTGGCCAAGGCTGACTGATCTGTTTAAAAAATAAACACAAAAGAAGAACATTTCTACAGCAGCTATTGTAAATGGTGGTATAATTTTAAGCAGTGGGAATGATAATTTTGCACCACAATTTTTAGCTTAACTGGGGCGAAAAAAGAAAAATGAACATGTGACAGTCAGTAAAAGTTGTTCAGACTAAGCAACGTGCTGCATTTATACTGTCAATATTATACTTTTGATCACAATTTACCTTTGTCCACGAGAGGAAGACCTCGACCTCCAACGCCGCCTCTGAGAAAGGGACTGTCTTTGCCAGGTCTGACTGATCTGTTTAAAGCATGCAACAGCAAAATTGGTACACATCGCATCGTGAGTTAGATGAATTGTTACATCTCTAATTTTGATCATATTTAAATTAAATACCTTTGATCATTAGAAAGAGACTCAGAGGGACTCCTGCTACCATTGCATCCCAAGATTTGAGATTGAGTGCTTGAGGGGATGTCCATCGGGGTTCTTTCTGCATTTTAGAGGGTTTAAACATAAGTGTTAATATGTCAAAAATGTAAATTACTTTACACAAGGTTTCCAAGTACCCCAAGGGGTACGTGTACCCCCATTTGAGATACAGTGGAATACTAAACTTAAAAATATTTGATACTCAAAGACAAAACGGGTCTCACACAAATACATACCAAAATGAGCATTTGTCGTTTGTGGAGGAGTAGGCAGTATAGGGGATAATTAAGTTTTATCGTTTAATGTTAAACATATTTCTGAGACATTTTAGGCTTAGTGGCCTAACAGAGCAGACAAAAACATTAACACTAACACTGGACTGTTGTCTGCTAAATGAGGTGGTTGAAAAAAAAAGAGCTGGAGTTTAATGTTTTTGTCTGCTCTGTTAGGCACTGTTTCTCAAATGGGGGTACACGTACCTTCTCTGACCCCGGTCTCTATGCGTGTGTGTTGGTCTGCTGAAGGCGTGGACAGATGCAGCAGAGGCCCCGCTCCCGGAAGGAAGTCGTTGTTTGGGTCCTCAGCGTAGATACGAGCCTCAAACGAGTGGCCCCTCAGGGTTATGTCGTCCTGGAGGAGGGGCAGGGGCTCCCCTGCTGCCACCTGGAAGAGATTTTTATTACAAAATAAACTAAACTTTTAGTATAAGTTATGGTTTCCAGAGTTTTCAGCTCTCCGTCTCACCCTGAGCTGCCACTCCACCAGGTCGGTTCCAGTGATCATCTCGGTGACGGGATGCTCCACCTGCAGCCTCGTGTTCATCTCCATGAAGTAGAAGTTGTGCTGAGCGTCCATTATAAACTCCACAGTACCTGCAGAAATGGATCACAACATTTGTAGTGGGTGTGTGTAATAAGTCGCTGTGGTGGGAGGAGTTTATCTTTGCGTGTCTTCACCTGCTCCAACGTAGCTCACGGCTTTAGCTGCTCTGACAGCTGCCTCTCCAAGTTTCCTCCGAACCTCAGGGCTTATCCCAGGCTGAGAAAGTCCAGGTGGAAATATGGAGGAAGGTAAAGGATAAACATGTTCACAAGTGTCTATAAAACATATCCACATAATTTAAACCTCAGGTGAAGAAGGTGCTGGTAACCTGTTGTGATTCATGAAAAAAGCTTCAAAACAAAATGCTTCTTAAGATCCCTCACGCTTTTGAAGCCTCACTGACCACAAAAAGCTGCCTGCAGTTAAATCCCAAAGTTGCTACAATCTTAAGGGAACAGAGATTTTTGTAAAACCACAGTACAAAACCAGATTAAAAGGGACGATCTACTTCAATACAGGGAATTGGATTGTGGAATGGTTTGGAAAATGATGTAAAAAAAAAAGCAAATTCAATGTTTATGTTTAAGAGAATGATCAAAACTAAATTGTTGAAAAAACACATATAAATTAGTTAAATGTACTAGAAATTGAAAATTGGGATGAGTTATTAATTTTGTTCTGTTATTTATAGATGATTATTGTTTGAATTGATTTTTCAATTGATTGTTTTAAAAAAGGGGCAGGTATAATAAGATTCTTCTTCTTTCTGCTACCTTTCATTGTATGTTTTGTTTTCATACAATATGTGAAATTGTTTTGTGTTTTAAATTAAAATAAATAAATAAATCATGTTTTTACTCAAATAATTCACGGGACTAAAAACAAATATTAAGAAGAAAATAATGTCACAATTACACAACGATGGAAGGATTACTTCACAAAAAGTACCTCAACTTCATGTCCGAATCTTTGAATTTAAAATGTCTCATGTGACAAAGATGCTGAATATAAACCCTCTGTTTTGGTTAAACCGTGTCAAACGGACATCTGTTTTAAATGTAAACAGCTGTGAACTCCACTCACCCCTGGAGCTTCCTCTATGATCTTCTGATGTCTCCGCTGGACGCTGCAGTCCCTCTCAAACAGATAGACGGCGTTACCGTGCATGTCTCCAAACACTTGAACCTCTACATGTCTGCCAACAACACACAGCGAGACATTTGAAAACTTGCTAGTTCTTCAAAGACCAAATCAAACAGTCCTCTGAGCGTACCTGGGATCCTCTACGAACTTCTCAATAAGCATGACGTCATCATTGAAGGACTTCCTGGCTTCACGTCTCGCTGACTCCAGCTGTTCGATTAAGTCCGAGTCTGACCGGGCGATACACATTCCCTAAAACACGCAAGGTTCAAATCAAGCTCGTGGAAGTTATGCTATCAAAGTTATTTCAGTTCTTCTCTGCGTCCTTTCACCTTCCCTCCTCCTCCACGGACTGCCTTGATCATCACAGGATAACCAATCTTTGCAGCCTCTGCCTGCAGCCTCTCGTTGGTTTGGTCCTCTCCATGGTAACCACCTATGATTGGCACCCCAGCAGCTGACATGATGTGTTTGGATGTGCTGAGACAAGAAAAAAAAAAACTTGCATTATAACTTTTGGAAAAAAATGTCTACAGTTGCAAAGACGCTCAGTCCTCATCAGAAAAACTCAAAAATATGTGTTTCAGGAAGGTGGGTCACCTCTTGATGCCCATGTCTCGGATGGCTGAAGAAGGCGGTCCGATGAAGATGATTCCTTCCTGTTTACAAGCTTCTGCAAACTCTGTTTTCTGACAGGAAGCCATAACCAGGATGGACTGCCTGTAAACACAAACGTGTAACGTTTAATGAAGAGAAAGGTGGAAATTATTATTTTTTTAAAGATGGAGGATGAAACGTTCTTTATGACTTTAAGGAGAAAAAGTGGCCTGAGTGTCGTGTCGTGTTCCTCACATGGGACCCTGACCTCCTGGCCACTTCTAAAACTTTCTCCATGGATAGGCAACTCTGTTGGGAAGGAGAAGGCTCGATGTGGTAGGCCTCATCTGCCTACACATGAAGCAGAAGAACAGTTTAAGATCACCATGCCTCATTCTGTTCTGCAAAGAAGACAGAGATGAATGAGAATATTTGATTAAGTGTCTTACCATGGCCACATGCATGTGTCTGTCTGTTTTTAACACTGGACTGCTAGCCTGGCTCCGCACGCTAGCAGTCCGAGCTAGTTAGCTCCGAGCTAGTTAGCTCGGACCGCTAGCTAGCTCGAAAATATCGGCACAGCTAGTAAAGCCGTTGGTAAATTCTGCGGTTGACTGTATGCCCCAAAATAATCGTTCAAAGTTTGTCACGGGTTTATTAACTAATGTGATTTACAAAACTTTACTTACTGTTGTTGTAGCTGCTAGCCCGCGCAAAGCCTAGAAGATGGACGATCCACATCACGCATGCGCACACCTTTCTTCTTCTTCTTCTGTGAGATTTTGTGGCAGTTTACATTCTTCCGGTGTATTACCGCCATCTAGTGCGCACACCGTTCACCATACAAAAAAAAAAAGAAGAAAAAAAAAGTTCCGAAAAGATGCCGGGAGAAAATAAAAAGGGTTGAAGAACTCAACATTAGATTCATAGTCATGTGTCAACACTTTTCCAACGGTTAATTAATCAACATTGATTGGATGTTGGAACAAGGTTATTTTTCAACTAACATATTCCAGCAAAATCTTTTAGTCACGTTTGTGAAAAATAATGTTGATAATACATACAACTCAAAACTGGTTTATATTTCAAAGGTGAATCCATAGTGAGTTAACAACACCGTTTCAATGGTTTGGTGTTCAACATTGTTTTGATGTTGAATGAATGTTTTTTCTTAAACTGACGCTATTTCAACCATATTTAAACGTTTAAAGTCGGTCGAATGCCAGCTGGGACATCTCATATGACTATCAGAGATGAGAGCAGGACATGGTGCACCACTGAACTGAAAGAATGGACACACATTGGGTTCATAGCATGATGGACAAGTAGTGACTTTCATGTTTAAAACATGGACACTGGGTGTTTACCCTCAAAATGAGAATGTATGAAAAGAGTTCCAGTCTGTAAGTAGATTTATTGGCATCCAAGCCGCAATGTACTTGTCAATGAACTCTTGTTATGGAGTCACGGGATGACCACTAAGATGATGGACAAGTAGTGACTTTCATGTTTAAAACATGGACACTGGGCGTTTACCCTCAAAATGAGAATGTATGAAAAAAGTTCCAGTCTGTAAGTAGATTTAGTGACTTAAGGAATATTTTTAAGACTGATGGGTTGCTTCTCATGCTTTACTACTTTCCCAACATCACATGAGTTGAGATGTTGGGGACAACATCTATTTTGTGGGGGAGTGTGTTACAGGGTATGATATTCATTTGACCGTGTTCATATTAGATCCAATTGTTTGATTATCTGCATTAATTTAGCTTGATTTGGTGTGTGGATGGAATGTAGTGGGCCCTTTGAAAGAATGGTGCGTTGGCGCAATAGTCAAAAGAGTCCACTAGGGGGACTCGTGCGCTCTTTACATTTAATACAAGAGTAAGTAAAGATGCACTGGTTTCAACTAGTCATCTCTTTTCTTATAATTGTCCTTTTTTATAAGGGCCAACACCTGCAGGGAGGAGGGAGACAATTCAACTGACTCCTTCATCTTTAAAAACTGTGTTAGGATAGGCTAAGTGCTTGGTGACTGTACAGTACTGTACATTTATCTATTTATTAAAAATATACAGTATATACAGTATTTTTATTTTTTATTGTTTTTTATTTATAAATAGATAAATGTACAGTACTGTACAGTCACCAAGCACTTAGCCTATCCTAACACAGTTTTTAAAGATGAAGGAGTCAGTTGAATTGTCTCCCTCCTCCCTGCAGGCTCCATAGGGAGCTTGCTCCCTTTATGTGAAAGGGAGACAATTCAACTTATTCCTTCATCTTTAAAAACTGTGTTAGGATAGGCTAAGTGCTTGGTGACTGTCCAGTACTGTACATGTATTCATTTATTTAAAAAAAAAGTAAAAAAAAAAAATATATATATTATTATTTTTTTTTTTTTTAATGAGATGCATGCTCTTAAGTCCGGGACCTCGTAAGTCAGAGCGCTCGTAAGTCGGGGACTACCTGTATATATATATATATATATATGTATTGGTGTGTGTGTGTGTGTGTTGGGTGCAATGCGCAAAGTGTGCTTAGGCGCATGGTTTGCGTGCGCACACACAGACAAGTTTCTCTTCAAAACTATCCATGTCTGTCAAAGCAAAAATAAAAAACGCCCACAAACTTTGAACCAATCACACGCTGCGAGCCGCATCGTCGGCGTCTCGGAGTTCTGCTTGGGGGCCATGTACAAGACGGGCAGTCACCGGGGGATCACAGCGGGAGTGCGGCCAAAAGTTACGCAATGTTTGCTCACTCAACGGGGGGTAAAAGACGTGCGACAGGGCGTCTTGCAGAGTATAACAAGGCCTTTAAGCCTCCCTTGTCTCTTGGTAACTGCAGTGTTGACATTTTTATGAATGCCCTTCTTTTGGCCCATATAAAGGAATTAAACCAACTTTTTAGTTTTTGAATCCACCTCTGAGTAAACAAAACGGGTATCATCCTAATTGGGTATAACAAGCGAGGGAGAACGTTCATCTTGAGGAGCGAAATTCTGCCCATCCAAGATAAAGGAAGATAGTTCCAGCGTTCAAGGTCTAGTTTAATTTGTGTAAATAGTGGGACAAAGTTGGTTTTGAACATCTGATCAAAAGCCGGTGTTATAAATATGCCAAGATATTTAAATCCTGCAGGAGACCACTTAAAGGGGGAGTTAGATATGTAAAGTTGTTTACCCAGAGGCATGGCCTCGGATTTAGAGAAATTTATTTTATATCCCGAGAATGAGCCAAACTGATTAATAATTGTAATGACTCTTCCAACCGAGGTGGTAGGTCTGGAGATAAATAACAAAACGTCGTTGGCATATAAAGACATTTTATGGGTCCCCTTATCAGTATTGACACCGAATATGATGTGACTAGACAAATGTAATTTCACGAGAGACGTCAACTTATGTTGATCCACCAAAGATAGACCTTTTATTGAGACGATCATAAAAGTACATTAAACATTGTATCGAGATTAGTTCTGATTTAATAACTACTGTAACAAGAATTCAAATTAAACAAACAGACAGTTAGAGTCTAACTCCTGTTGGCACATTTACTTAACAGATTAATGGCTTATGAAAAATAAGAATAAGAGGAAGGATTAGAATGAAAGCTAAGTTTAACGGAAGTTAATTATTTTGAAATGACAGGGTGACACTTTTCCCCACACGAGTAAACAGCTGGGCTTCCGTACGCTCAGCCCACATCCACGACTCGTTACCTGTTGACGCTTCGTCTCTGTAGATAAAAGTTGAGAAGTATCTGGACACACTCAATGGATTGTTTTGTCCAACAGCCATCCAGTTGAAACTTCAGCGTGTGTGTGCTGATTCCACGATACGAGGAAACTCGCCTCTCTCGGCAGGAAACAAGGTGAACTCCTGACTGAGTTTCAAAATAAAACTCCCAGAAAACAAATTCTTTCAGAAATGAGTGAATGAGTCACAGCAAGGCTTTACTATGACTCTGCTGAGAAACATAGGTCTAATTGACACAATGACCACCACGTTTCCAGCTTTTTCCAGAAGAGAAAACCAGTTGTTGAGTTAGTGGTCCCTCTTTGCACTAAAGTCAAAACAAGAAGTAAGACTTTATATGGAGGGCGGAGGCTGCCCATCTCCTGAATGGCTACTGGCTGGTTTAACAAAATAAAATGAATGAGTTTCAGCTCCCACAGTCGGAAGATCTCTGAAGGACAGTAGGAAAACTTGTTTATAGAATCGGCCAGATGGCCGCTTGTCAGCACAGATAATATTATGGCTACTTCGCAGACAACACAAAAGAAGTTGCAAGTTAAAAGTTTACCCTGAACTGTGCCATAATATTAAAGCATGCTTGTTCTGCAGAAATAAACCAGCAGAAGGGTCAAACTCATGCAAGTAACAGATCATCATTAAATGACAAAAGTATACTGTTGATCAATTCTGAATTAACACACATTAAAAGAAAGTTCTTTCTGATTGATTGGTGTCCATTAATTCAAAATAATTGTAACAAATTAGTGTCCACTTGTCTTCTTCAGAGCTCAAGAAAAGTGTAACACTCAGAGTTTTAGAGAGATGTGAAGAGGCCCACATCCAGTAACGGACATGAGAGCGCTGTCCCACTACAATCTGTAGCATTCTGCATCAATAATGTATTCAGCGAGCACCGGATGGCATTGAGCTCCCCCCAATTTAGACTGAAAAGGCTTTTTTTACATATTCTTCCTCCGCAAGTCGAAGTTTCCTTTCTAGTATTTTTTGTTGTTCTGCATTTCTTCATTTTTCGCTGCACATGTATGATATTATTATTCCTCTACTAAATACCTTAGCTGTGTCCCAGAGCAAAGAGGGGCTGCTAGCAGAGGGGGAATTAACAGCAATGAATTGTTTGAATTCTGTTCTAAAGTATTCTGTAAATTTCCCATCCTTTAAAATTAAGGCATTTAATCTCCAGTGATAGGATTGGACTCTAACGTTTTTAACAATATAATTTAAGTATACTGCAGCATGGTCGGAAATAACAATGTGTCCTATTTTGCATGAAGCAACTTGCCTTAAAATGATTTTAGGGAGAGAAAAATAATCAATATGTGTGTGGCATTTGTGGGGGTTGGAGTAGAAAGTAAATTATTTTCCAGCAGGATGAAGTTTTCTTCATACATCCACAAACCCCGCCTCTTCAAAAAGATCAAAAATCTGTTTTGATTTCCTTGAAGTGGGAAGATGGCTAATGGGGAGCTTATCAACCAATGGGTTCTTAAGACAATTGAAGTCACCTCCCACAATAACATTTTCAAGAGAAAAACCTGCAAGCTTTGCCATTATTTCCATTAAAAAGTTAATATGGTGTACTGGTGGAAAATAAACATTCAATATGGCAAATTCATTCCCATTTATCATTGCCCTGAGAAGTACATATCTTTCATTTGTGTCTCTAATACATTCTATGACTTTAAAGGGCACAGATTTTTTAATAAGAATTGCAACTCCTCTACTTTTACTAGTGAAAGAGGGAAAAAAACATGTTCAAAACCACATTGTTACAATTTTAAATGTTCACAATCATTTAACTGTGTCTCTTGCAGTAGCACAATGTCTACATTTTTCTTCTTAAGAGCTAAAATGACCTTTTTTCTTTTAATTTTTTTTCCTCTCTTTTGTTTTCTATTGTTTATTGTTTGTTTGTTTATTGTTTAAGGAAATTCTACCATTGCTGTTCATTGTTCTTTAGTTTTAGCAGGTCGCTTTCGTAAATGAGCCCATGAGGTTCAAAAGATTTACCTGACTAAATAAAGGTTGAATGAATGAATGAATGAATTGGTGAATGACTTCCCTTAATGTTCCATGTGCATATTTTTAACATTTATAATCTAAAGTTATAATGCAATGCCATCCAAAAAAAAGTTACATATGGGTACTGAAATGTGCTGAGCTGAAGAAAAAAACAACCAAAACCAACAGGTTAGAACAAAAATAAGAAAAATTTTAAAAAATGCTTTCCAGGCACGCTTCCCCCTTAAAAAGAAAACAGGGGGCCATCTTCTTTTAACCAAACAAGTGTACATCGTCTCCCTGATGATAATACACACAGGTAAACAAACCCAAAAGAGAGAGTCAATCACCTCTCCACCGTACGCACCACTAAAGTTCATTAAAAAAATATAGCTGAACAGAACAGAACAAATCAAAATAGATCATAATCATAGTTACTCACGTCATTGTGAATTATGAAGCGTTTAGATATCAGGCCCCTGACACCGTCCGGTCCAGAGCGTTTGCTTCCTTAATTTTAAGCTGATAGCTAGTCAGTCCAAACTGTCCATGCTCCAGAGCGTTTGCTTCCTTAATTTTAAGCTGATAGCTAGTCAGCCCAAACTGTCCATGAATTCCATTGCTTTATCTGGAGAAATAAAGATCTTTACTTCCCCATCGCGCACAATCCTCAGCCTGGCCGGGTAGAGAAAGGAGTACTGGATATCTGTTCCCTCATCCGTCGCTTCACCGCGTCGAATTCCTTACGTCTGCGCACGGTGTCTGCCGAGAAATCCTGGAAGAACATTATCTTGGAGTTCTGATACATCAGGGGCTGGTCTCCGCTCCCCGCACGTCGTGCGGCTTCAAGTACTTGCTGTTTGTCTTGGTAGTTATGAAACATGATCAGCACAGGTCTTGGTCTCTGTGTAGGACCAGGTTGTAAAGCCTATGTGCGGTGTGCCCCCTCCAACTTGATCCGACCGCTCTTGGTCTCGACATGTAGAAACTCGGGCAGCCATTTTTCAAAGAATTTTAGAGCTCCAAGGGCCAGCCTCTATGCCTTCTTTCAAACCAAGCACCCGAATGTTCTTTCTCCTGCCTCTGTTTTCCATATCCTCAATTCGTTGCGCTATCATAAGAGTCTCTTTCTCCAGGTTTTTCATGCGAGTCGTAGCCTGGTCTAGGCCTTCCTCCTGAGCTACAATCCTCTCTTCCATATCTGTAGTGCGTCGGCCCAATTCCTTTATCTCCGTGGCCTGGTTCTTAAGCAATTCAGCCAGAATGTCTACTTTTTGGGAGATAACTGCCGAAATGTTCCCAATAATTTCTTGAATGACTTGGCGGAGAGCCGGGTCGAGTGTGACGGGTCCGCTAGCCACTGGTAGCCCCGCAGCTATATCCGTGTTAGCCATGTTACCTGCGTTAGCCAGTTGAGACTCTACGTCGTCGGCCTTGTTGGTTTTCTTTGCGGTTTTAGGCGGCATTGTGCTGGGATAAGTCAGAGAACGCTCATTGACGGTCGGATAATCACATTTAGTTAAAAAGTCTTGTTAGCATGGTATTCTGCCCAAATATAAAACATATGGTACGCAACCCAACGAAGCCGACTGCTCGCTACGTCGCCATCTTGGAAAGTCAGGTACCAAAAGTCAGGTACCAGTCAGGTTTCAAAATTTCATGGCGTCAACAAATCCCAAAAAAGTTGGGACAAGTCCATTTTTACCACTGTGTGGCATCCCCCCTTCTTCTTACAACACTCAACAGACGGCTGGGGACAGAGGAGACCAGTTTCTCAAGTTTAGAAACAGGAATGCTCTCCCATTCATGTCTAATACAGGCCTCTAACTGTTCAATCGTCTTGGGCCTTCTTTGTTGCACCTTCCTCTTTATGATGCTCCAAATGTTCTCTATAGGTGAAAGATCTGCCCATGTCACAAGCGCTCATGCAACCCCATACCATCAGTGATGCAGGCTTCTGAATAGAGCGTTGATAACAACTTGGGCTATCCTTGTCCTCTCTGGTCCGGATGACATGGCGTCCCAGTGTTCCATAAAGAACTTCAAATCGTGACTCATCTGACCACAGAACAGTCTTCCATTTTGCCACACTCCATTTTAAATGACCCCTGGCCCAGTGCAAACGTCTGAGCTTGTGGAGCTTGCTTAGAAATGGCTTCCTCTTTGCACTGTAGAGTTTCAGCTGGCAACGGCGGATGGCACGGTGGATTGTGTTCACTGACAATGCTTTCTGGAAGTATTCCTGAGCCCATTCTGTTATTTCCTTGACAGTGGCATTCCTGTTTGAGGTGCAGTGATGTTTAAGGGCCCAGAGATCACGAGCATCCAGTAGAGTTTTACGGCCTTGACCCTTATGCACAGTGATTGTTCCAGATTCTCTGAATCTTTTGATGATGTTATGCACGGTTGATGATGATAACTTAAAAGTCTTTGCTATTTTACGCTGGGTAACACCATTCTGGTATTGCTGCACTATCTTTCTGTGCAACAATGGTGGAATTGGTGATCCTCTTACCATCTTGGCTTCTGAGAGACACTGACACTCTGAGAAGCTCTTTTTATACCCAATCATGTTGTCAATTGACCTAATTAGTGTTAATTGGTCTTCCAGCTGTTCGTTATATGCTCAATTTCTTTTTTCCAGCCACTTATTGCTACTTGTGTCAACTTTTTTGGGATTTGTTGACACTGAAATTTTGAATCAACATATTTTTCCTTTAAAATGTTACATTTACTCAGATTAAACTTTTGATCTGTCATCTATGTTCTATTATTAATAAAATATTGGCATTTGCCAACTCCATATCATTGCATTCAGTTTTTATTTGTAATTTGTTTTGTGTCCCAACTTTTTTGGAATCCGGTTTGTACTTTGATTTTTTTTTTAGGTTATCCTATTTATTTTTAGCCTTCAGAGGAGTTACAGTCCCCTGCAGGCCCATCTTCTCCAAAATTATCCCAATAATATCAACATAAATGAATGAAGAGGAGAAACATGGAAAATAATGTCTTAAACTCACATTGAAAAACTAGTTTTCATAGCACAACACAAGAGGTCGCAGGTTATGTTCAGTATGAGGGTTAATGAAACTGTACTCAGAAGCATAAGATGAATAAATTGGAGTGTAAATGGGAAATGGTTTGGAGAATGAAGTTAAAAATGCCAAGTCAATGTTTACATTTAAGAAAATGATCAAAACTAAATAGTTAAAAAATATATGAAGTAGCGTAATGTGTATTGTATTGGCCTTGTTCCTGCCGGGAAAGGCACATTCCACGCTCGTTGAATCAGCATACACGCGTGAGAAGTTTCAACTGGACGTCAACTGGACAACACAGTTCGTTAAGTGTCCACAAACTTCTCAGCTCTTATCTCCAGAGACATATCGTCACCAGGTAAAGAGTCGTTGGTTGTATGCTGAACGTGTGGGGAGTCCAACCGGACTTGTTTGGGAAAAGTGTCACCCTGTCGCATTTCAAAATAATTAACTTCTGTTAAACTTAGCTTTCATTCTAATCCTTCCTCCTTATTCTTATTTTCTTAAACCATTAAGTAAATGTGCCAACAGGAAGTTAAACACGACTTGTCTGTTTGTTTTCAATTTGAATTCTTGTCTACAGTAGTTATTAAATCAGAGCTAATCTCGATACAAATGTGTAATGTACTTTTATGATTGTCTCAATAAAAGGTTCATCTTTGGTGGATCAACATAAGTTGACGTCTCTCGTAAAATTACATTTTGTCTAGTCACAGTTAAAGGGGACCACACATGCAAAATTCACTTTTTAATGTTTTTTTACTCAACTTTGGGTATTTACTTCATAAAAAAACAGTCCTTGTGCCAAAAAAATGCACCCAGTGGTTTATTTACTCTAAGTAGATTTATTTGTCTGTGATTAAAAATGCTTCGTTTCACACTTCCTGCGGTTTGTGACGTCACAAACCGTAGCCAATCACCTCAAACCTGAGTCCAGCCCCTCACCTAGCAACCCCTGGTGATGCTCCACCCACTTGAGTATAAAAGATGTCACGGTTGCCTAGCGGTTTAGGAGCTGACCTGGCGGTCATTTATTTATTTATTTATTCATTTATTTAGCCCCCGGGGGGCTAGGGGTTTGCCCTGCTCCAGCCATGCAGCACATCTCGAGTAAAACCAGAATGTTTTATTACCTTGTTTGAATGAACTCTGTCTCGTTGAAACTGTGCACACACACTCTCGCGGTTTGGACTTGTTTCTTATATGATGAAGGACTACTTTTGCACAACTGTCAGTTTGGTTGAGCGGTTATGACACTTGAGCGGCACGCAGGAGACCAGAGATCGCATCCTGTCAACGGCATCTTTTTTTTTTCCCCTTTTTTTAAAGCCTTTTGTTTCGGAGAAATCGGGGTGAGACTAGATATATACATCGACATAATAATACTTTATAATTGTTATTTTTACGTTTTAGTTCAATTTTTAGTGTAATATCGCTCCCAACGCGCAGCCGGCAGAAAACTGTGCACACACACACTCTCTCGCGGGGCGACAGTCTGTACCATCAAGCACCACTGATCGATATATTTTCAGATTAGCAACTTATTTATTTTAAGAATACCTTTCACTTCATCAAAATCTAATCAAAACTTCAGCGTTCTAAATGTAGGTGGTTGTGATTGTTTCTTATACGATGAAAGACTGCTTTTTGCATAACTGCCCGGTTGGTCTAGAGGTAGTGAATTGGACTTGTCATCCGAAGGACACGGGTTCGCTTCCCGGTCGCGGCATCTTTTTTTTTTTAAGCCTTTTGTTTTGCAGACCGCCGGCGAAGACACCATCTGCGTGCGGGAGTTGCTGGGAGCTACTGACTTTTGAGGTCCGGGGGTCCGGTCAAAGGTTGCCTCATGCGGATAAATTAACTGGAGACATTCTGTGAACTTTGTTTGTGTGTGGACTGAAGCAGCGATCGCTCCCAAAAGCGCCGCATGCAACGAGCGGAGCTAACACCGCCCGCTCGGAGGAGGAAAAGCTATCATTAGCCTCGGAGGTGGGCTAATGCTAAAAAAAGGAGCTGCAAATGGCGGCGCGCGCAGAGGGCTTTTGGTAAGTTATCTTAAGCTACTAGCACTAACAGTAAGTCAAATGAGTAATAAAAAAGAGCTAATTTTAAAATAACAACATATTAGAGATACTGGCTGTTACAGAGGGCGTAGTTAATGTAAATAGGTCTTTGTAGGGCGTGGCTTTCAGACCTCATTATTCATAAACCGGTCGTTTAGAACGGAAGTGAAATTTGGCAGAATTAGAAAGGGGATATTTTATTATCTAAGCATTATTTTGTGTATAAAATTGACTGAAAATGGTCTGGATAGCCCACAGATAAACCACAAAAAATTATATATCCTACATTTGGTCCCCTTTAAGCAATTTAATCCTGAAAAAGGGTGAACTCGCGAATGAATTTGGGTCAGATCAAATCTGCTTCAACTTTATATTGTACTGGTCAGCAAACTGACAAGTATTATATCCCGAACATATTGATGACACGTTAAGTGTTTATCTCTTACATTTGGGTGCCCGTACGTGTTTATTTAGAACCCGTAAGTGTTCCTTTACAGTATCGTTTATGGGATTGTTTTGTATTGTTTTTTGTAAAAAAAAAAAAAGTATAAACATAAAAACAAATTGATTTATTCTTGTACCTCCATGCCACAGCTGCAGATTGTTTTGCACCCGTGAAAATGTGGCTGTTGTCATTTGCTTAATTAAAGCTTAGGTCTGCTCCTTGCTCCCTAAAATAGAAAAAGAAACATTAGCTTAGCGGCAATAGTACTATGGGACCCACTGTACGAGCTGATCTCCAACAAAAAAAAATACAAAAAAATGTCTACGCAAATGACAAAAGCCTATCATCTGCTTTAAATCATAACCGCTTTAGGCTTAAAAAATGTTAATCTCAGATTTGAACACACTTGCATTTAAAAGTGTACTCCGTTGCTACTTCATCCGCCAGTTGCTCCGTTAACATTTATTTTTTTCCCTGTCACTTGAATCTGGTATTATCCCACAAGATCTAAAACTTGCCAAGGTCATCCCGCTGTTTAAAGCTGATGGCCCATCTGTATTTTCAAATTATTGTCCCATATCAGTTCTCCCGTGCTTTTCTAAGATACTTGAGAGATTGGTGTACAGGTAGTCCCCGATTTACGAGCGCTCTGATCTGCGAGGTTCCAGACTTACGAGCTGCACATTTTTGGAAAAAACGAAAAAAATACTGAGTTTTCATGTGTTTTTTCACTTCAGTTAGCAAGTTAAGCATATAAACACACGTTTCCGATCATGTTTATGCACTCAAAAGTAGTTTTTAGATGAAAATAGAGTGTTTTTAGGTGCGCTAGCGAAAACCGTTCCAATTTACGAGCGGATTTCCGGTTTTACGAGCGAAATGGCGGCCGTTCCAAATTACGAGATTTCCGGTTTACGAGCGCCTCGTTGTAACGGAACTCGCTCGTAAATCGGGGACTACCTGTACTCTAGAATCTTGAGGCATCTTGATGCCAACAATATTTTGTATGAGCATCAGTATGGCTTTAGAAAGAATTGTTCTACATATATGGCTCTCTTGCATATTAGAGAAAAGATTTCAACTGCTTTTGAGAAAAATGAATATGCTCTAGGAATTTTCTTGGACTTATCAAAAGCTTTTGACACTGTGGATTATGAAATCTTATTATCAAAAATGTCTTGTTATGGTTTAAAAAATAAGGTTCTGAAATGGGTTGAAAATTATTTGCACAACAGAGAGCAAATTGTAATTTTTAATGGTAAATTGTCACAGCGGGATGTCCTAAAATGTGGAGTTCCACAAGGATCCATTTTGGGTCCATTATTGTTTCTCATATACATTAATGATCTACCAAAAGCGTCTAGTGTTTTGACACCTATCTTATTTGCTGATGATACCAATCTTTTTGTTGTTGATGGTAACTTCGACTCACTTATTGATAAGGCAAATTATTGGTTCATTCAATTTGTTCAGTGGTTTCAGTTAAATAGACTATCACTTAATGTTAAAAAAATCAAATTTCATCTTATAAGAATACAAATTACAATCCAGAAAAAACTAAAATTTATATTAATAACAATTTACTTTCTAATGTTTCATCAGCAAAGTTTTTAGGTGTCTATATTGATGAGAAACTTTGTTTTAAGAATCACTGTGAATCTGTGTATAAAAAGATTTTTTTTCTTTTTTTTCCATTTATAGATGGCCTCCCTTCTCACCTTATAGCCATCCTCTCACTCCAATATGTATTTTTTTTATTTATTTTTTATTTTTTATTTTTATTATTATTATTTTTTTAAATAGAGAGAAAGAAAGAAAAGAGAAAGTAAGACAACAAAACAACAATTATCCACAAAAAGAGCACAAGGCAAACACACCCAACCTCCGTCCACAATCCTGCAAAGCACATGACAGAACACAGCAACGAAACATACATGCATAAAGACTGATAATATTCATGACCTTGCAGTAGATTTCTATAAATACACATACCCATACCTACAAATATATATACAGTATACATACATATACATTTATATTCATTCATATACCCATCTACATATCTGCATATATCTACATATACATCCCTGCATCCATTTGTGTGTGGTTGTGAGCATGCATAAGTGAATAAGGTTCCTCCAATAGAACATTTAGTAGCGACTGTGAAGCATCAGAGATCCGTCCCCCCAAAGCCCGAGACAGACGAAGGGGCGATCAAAGCCCAAGACCCCAGGAAGGACCCCGAGCCCAGAGTCCCCAGGACCACCCGAACAGGACGAGCCACTCGTCCACTCCCCAGATCCGACCAAGGGGAAGAATCGGGCAAACCCCACCAGCGACCACACACAATAATAATTATAATAATAATTAATTCAATTTATAACGCACTTTTCATTACTGAAAATCTCAAAGTGCTACATACAGGTAGTCCCCGATTTACGAGTGAGTTCCGTTACAACGAGGCGCTCGTAAACCGGAAATCTCGTAATTTGGAACGGCCGCCATTTCGCTCGTAAAACCGGAAATCCGCTCGTAAATTGGAACGGTTTTCGCTAGCGCACCTAAAAACACTCTATTTTCATCTAAAAACTACTTTTGAGTGCATAAACATGATCGGAAACGTGTGTTTATATGCTTAACTTGCTAACTGAAGTGAAAAAACACATGAAAACTCAGTATTTTTTTCGTTTTTTCCAAAAATGTGCAGCTCGTAAGTCTGGAACCTCGCAGATCAGAGCGCTCGTAAATCGGGGACTACCTGTATTGAATGCTACACACATTCATAAACCGGTGGCGGCAGACTACCATGCAAGGTGCTTTCCAGTCCTACCGGGAGCAACTCAGGGTTAAGTGTCTTGCCCAAGGACACAACGACACATGGTGTGGGTCCCGGGAGTCGAACCGCCAACTTTCCGATCGGGAGACGACTGCCATTACCACTACACCACGGCCGCAGAATGACCCCCCGGGGTCAACCGCGACAAATTCATAGGCCCCCGCCAGGGCCCGCTGCACCGACGTAGCCCCAGGGCCGGTCACCGAGGCCCGGGCACCGGGGACGCCCAGACCCGACCGGACCAGAGGACACGAGCCCCACCAGGCAGCCACCAGGCCGAGCCGACAAACGCCCAAGCGCCCAACCCCAGATAGTGAGGGCCCCAAGCACGCCCGCAGGCAAAGGAACACCCACCAGGGGGGCCACTTGGCAGGAGCGCGACACTAAGTAGCCTCAGAAGTATCAGAGAGGGGGCAGTTCAAGTCCCAGCCTGACACTTAAACATTCATACACAGACACACTCATTCAGACCCACCCTCATCCTCACCCTCAGTCACAGAAAGACAAACAATAACGACACGTTCCATTCATAATCCCGATGCACACTCTATACCCCCTAGGTCCAAGACATGTACCTGCTCCCTACATGGGGCAGCCCACATCCAAACCCAGGAGGTAGGCCCATTCATTCTGGGGTGGAGAGTAGCAGACATCCAAGATCCGGCCCACCCCGCGCCCTGCCGACAGGACAGGACAGGACACCCGAGTCCAAGCAGCCCCAGGGGGAGCGCACTGCCAGCCCCGCCCACGGCGAACCCGCAGGCCCCGAACCCCCCCACACCCCAGCACAACCCCTGACGGCCCACCCCCAGAATGTCCGCCAGGCAACCAGGGGGGTAAGAGAAAAATAAATAAATAATATATATATATATATATATATATATATTATATATATATATATATATATATAAATACATAAATAAATAAAATTGAAATTAACATATATATGTATAAAAAGATTTCTAAATCGTTAGGTATTATAAAAAAGGTTAAACCATATCTAAAAACAAGTGCTTTATTGACTTTGTACAATAGTTTATTTATCCCCATATTTCTTACTGTAATTTAATTTGGGCTAGTACCTATCCTTCTTACTTGCAGTCAATTCATAAACTTCAAAAGTCTTTTGTAAGAATTGTCACTAACTCTCCTTATTTAGCTCCATCCACACCTCTCTTTAAAAAATTAGAAATTCTTACAATCTATGATGTGAATAAGTATCAAACAGGAATCCTGATGTATAAAGTTATATGTATTCCACTTTCTTTACCTAAATATTTTCATAATTTCTTTGAGTTTAATTCTTCTTATTATTCATGCTCTACAAGAAGGAGGTGTGATTTACATATCCCCTTCTGTAGAACAACTGTTGCTAAATTTTCATTCATGTATCTGTAAGGATGTGGCTCCCTCTGGTGGTCGTCTCCTTTCGCCCATCTTGTCCTGCATGTTGTCTCGTGTTCTCATACAGTATCAGGGTGTTGTGCTGTGGAACAGTTTAAAACAATTAAGTGAATCATGTACAACATTATCTGTATTTAAAAGAAAGTTTAAACAAACATATTGAATTTCAAACACATTAGTTTTTATTTTATTTTATAATTTTTTTTTTGACAATTTAAATGTATTTAATATCAACTATTATCTTTTGCTTTGGTATGTAATTGTGTATGTTTAAAGAAAGATCTAAGTTTATGTATAAAGCTTTTATGATTTTCTTCTTTATTTTTTTAGAAGGGGGGGGGGTGCGCTTGTAAGCCCAATTAGGGTTTTTATGACCTCTCCTGCACATTTTGTTTTCTTTTTACTTTTCTTTTATGTGTGTTGTTTCTTTTTGTGCAAACAATAAACAAACAAATAAACAAACATTACATCCAGAATTTTCTGAGACCGCAATGCATCTTGGGATAGGGTGGGCTGCAAAGGATACACAGGAACTGGCCTTCAAATTGGGGGGAAAGCAGGCCACATTTGAGGGCTGCGTTGAAGGAGTCTTCGAATTGGGATTGGCCTCGGCGCATCGCTGTGACGTTTGCAGCCTTCAAATGCGGTCTTCGAAGGATGCAGCCGTCAGATTGGGACACAGTTTTTGTTTGCAAGTTATGTCGCCATGGTAACTTGAAATGCCAATAAAAGTAATGGTACACATTACAGTGCCGAGCCGGTAGTTGTAACATTTGTGGGGGTGCACGTTGCAGTTCAGGCCCATTAACGTTGATGGAAGAGTTAAATATAAAGTTAAGAAACCCTTGTCAGGTGGATAATAATAGGTGTCTGCCTTTACTAGGAAGTTCCATAATTGAACATATGCAGAAGTAGTAAGATTGAAAATAAAAAACAGAAAAAACTAAAATTCCAACACAGTCTGGTTGTATTTTAGCAGATCAAACTTTGATTTCACACAGTAAATTCGTGCAAGCTCTTACCGGTACTTTTAATTGAATAAATCCGTTTTCAGTGTTCGACTTGATTTGTCTCCCTTCAGGGGTCTTCGAGCGACGGCTAAAATCACCTTTGAGACGATCTTGCAGGACAACCTGGTGAGCTGACACGTTGTCTGACTTTTTAGCACCCCCATTGGTGAGCTGAGCTCATGCTGATGTGTGTTCGGGCAGGGAGCCACGCTCACGCTTTGGTCCAGCTGCGGGCGGTCCAGAGGGGGGATCTACGGAGAGTGGCAGGGGGTCATCTGCACTGGGGAGACTAACTCTCAGGTCCAGGTGGGGGGACACCACAAACACTAGCTACTGTTTTTTTTTTTACTGAAGTGGGCTGAGGGCTTTAAAGTTTGACAGCTAAGGGGGTTACTACAAACGCTGAAGGCAGGCTTCAAGACTGAGCGGCGGTCTGAATGCCAAGCTGGCAGTCTCAGGTCAGTCTGAACGCTGAGCCGGTGGTCTGAGCGTTGAGCCGGTGGTCTGAGCGTTGAGCCGGCGGTCTGAGCATCGAGCCGGTGGTCTGAGCGTTGAGCCGGCGGTCTGAGCATCGAGCCGGTGGTCTGAGCGTCGAGCCGGCGGTCTGAGCATCGAGTCGACGGTCTGAGCCTCGAGCCGGCGGTCTGAGCGTCGAGCTGACGGTCTGAGCGTCGAGCCGACGGTCTGAGCGTAGAGCCGGCGGTCTGATCGTCGAGCCGACGATCTGAGCATCGAGCTGACGGTCTGAGCGTCGAGCCAATGATCTGAGCGTCAAGCAACTGTCTGAGCGTCGAGCAACAGTCTGAGCATGGAGCCGACGGTCTGAGCGTCGAGCCAATGATCTGAGCGTCGAGCAATGGTCTGAGCATCGAACCGGCGGTCTGAACGTCGAGCCAATGATCTGAGCATCAAGCAACTGTCTGAGCGTTGAGCAACAGTCTGAGCATGGAGCCGACGGTATGAGCGTCGAACCAATGATCTGAGCGTCAAGCAACTGTCTGAGCATCGAGCAATGGTCTGAGCATCGAGCCAATGGTCTGGGCATTGAGCCGGCAGTCTGAGCGTCAAACCGTCTGAGCGTCGAGCCAACGGTCTGAGCGTCGAGCTAATGGTCTGAGCGTTGAGCCGACAGTCTGAGCGTCAAACTTTCTGAGCGTCGAGCCAACGGTCTGAGCGTCGAGCTAACGGTCTGAGCGTCGAGCTAATGGTCTGAGCGTTGAGCCGACAGTCTGAGCGTCAAACTCTCTGAGCGTCGAGCCAACGGTCTGAGCGTCAAGCAACGAAACGGTCTGAGCATGGAACCGACGGTCTGAGCATAGAGCCGACGGTCTGAGCGTCGAGCCAATGATCTGAGCATCAAGCAACTGTCTGAGCGTTGAGCAACAGTCTGAGCATGGAGCCGACGGTCTGAGCGTCGAACCAATGATCTGAGCGTCAAGCAACTGTCTGAGCATCGAGCAATGGTCTGAGCATCGAGCCAATGGTCTGAGCATCGAGCCAATGGTCTGGGCATTGAGCCGGCAGTCTGAGCGTCAAACCGTCTGAGCGTCGAGCCAACGGTCTGAGCGTCGAGCTAACGGTCTGAGCGTCGAGCTAACGGTCTGAGCGTTGAGCCGACAGTCTGAGCGTCAAACTCTCTGAGCGTCGAGCCAACGTTCTGAGCGTCGAGCAACGAAACGGTCTGAGCATGGAACCGACGGTCTGAGCATAGAGCCGACGGTCTGAGCGTCGAGCAACGGTCTGAGGATTGAGCCGATGGTCTGAGCATGGAGCCAATGTTCTGAGCGACGAGCAACGGTCTGAGCATCAACAAATGTCTGAGCATCGAGCCGACGAGAGTCGAACAACGGTCTGAGCGTCGAGCCGACGGTCTGAGCACTGAGCAACGATCTGAGCATCGAGCCGACGGTCTGAGCGTCGAGCCGGCAGTCTGAGCATCGTGCAACAGACTGAGCATATAGCCGACGGTCTGAGCGTCGAACCGGCGGTCTGAGCATCGAGCCGGCAGTCTGAGCGTCAAGCCGGCAATCTGAGCATCGAGCCGATAGTCTGAGCGTTGAGCCAATGATCGGAGCGTCAAGCAACTGTCTGATGCTGGATCCCCACCGCACGCATCTCGCGCAGCCGAAACAGCCACTTTACATTGAAAGTCTATGAGGGACGCGCATCTTGGAGCAGCGGGTCGTGTCGCGGCGCATCTACAGCATACAAGCAGCGCGAAAGTGAGCAGCAGCTGTTTCCTACTCCCGCGTCGCATCCGAGCAGCGACTGTGGAAGCACGGAATGCCGTGCTTCCACAGCTCGCTTCAGCTCGCTGCTCAGCAGCAAACAATCAGGACCAATCAGGAGAGACTCTGCCATGTGATCACGCAACATGTAAACAGGTAAACATGGAGGAGAAACTTACAGCAGGTCGTCAAACTGGGCGCGGGTGACACGGAAGTACCGCTGAAAGCGCTCCTCGTCTGCGCGCAGCTCCTGGATCAGATGGTGAAATTCACCGAATTCATGACGCCTCTCTAATGTGGGGTGAATCCAGAATCGTCGTTGTGCACGGCGTCTGCGTGTTGCTGCTTTGTAGATTAAGTACAACAAGGCAATTCTTCGTATTGCGTCCGCCATTTTTCTGAGACCGGAAATAAACAAACACCACCACCGGAAGAGGACCAACACGCTCCTCCTCCCACTGCAGACGCGTTAGATGAGGACAGTCATCTGTTGACAAGCAGCCAGTACAGTGCGTTTGGAGATTTTTGGAAGCGCGATATGCTTTAGGTGAGGATGAGGCATGAGCGTCGAGCAATGGTCTGAGCATCGAGCCAATGGTCTGGGCATCGAGCCGGCAGTCTAAGCGTCAAACTATCTGAGCGTCGAGCAACGGTCTGAGCATCGAGCCGACGGTCTGAGCATCGAGCAACGGTCTGAGCATCGAGCAACGGTCTGAGCATCTCCTTGAGCTTTACCAGCTTAGTGTCAGCTCGTTTAACAACATTCAGCTGTCAGTATTGACACAAGCTGCAGTTTTTATCCGTTGTGGGTCAATGTTTCTTTTCTGGCCACGGTGTGGACTCTAACGTTCTCCTCTGATGATCTCCAGAAATACCTGCAGCAGTTGTGGGACACAGTCCTCCTGGTGGTTCTGATCCTCTGCACCGGAGTCCTGGTCCAGGCTCGCTGGCAGAACCAGGACCACCAGCTCAACAACGACTTAGAGGTACTCTCCTTCTTCAGTTCTGCTCCGCTGAGCGGGTCAGAATGAGTTCTTCTACTTGTTTTTTATCTTGAATAACATTTGAATAGATTCAGTTGGTTTTCTTCAGACACATTTACCGTATTTTTCGGTGTATAGGTTGCACCTTTTTATGGGTTTTTTTCGAGGCCTGCGACCTATACACCAGTGCAACCTATTTATGGATTTTTTCCCATATTTTTTAGACCAATTTTTGGCTGAGTTATGACCCTTTTTCACTTTGGCAGAAAATGGTGCAGTACCACTTTCGGCCGCTAGGGGCGTAGTGCAGTACCACTTCCAGAGGAGTACACCGACCCAAGAAGAAGAAGTAGACCGTTTCCAGCTCATGTGCCCGAAAAAAGCTCCTCTGCTCGGACTGATTCTGTCGGCCGCCTAGGCTGGATGTAGCTTCTGTTAGCTCTGTTTGTTTGCTGTTTGTCAGCAAGATAAGTCAAGAACCACTCAGCGGATTTTTCTGAAACTTACAGAATGGAATGGAATCACAGTGTGGACGTTTATAAGTGAGTACCTTTATTAGATGTTTGAGATAAAAAAATAAAAAAACAATCTTTTTGTAGCATTTAGCTTCTAGTGTTAGCATCTGTATTTGTTATAAATAGCTTCGAAATCACTCGGTGTATATTTATTTCTGCTTACAGAGTAATTATAACACTCCAATGTACTTAACTATGTCCTGGATGAATCATTTGAGATGAGATTAGATTTTTTATTCGTGTCAGAGGCGGACTGGTCTCGTGTTGGCCTTCGTTTTATATCTGTGTACTTCTGTTTACGTCATAAATAGCTTCAAAACCACTCGGTGTATATTTTTTCTGATTACAGAGTGCAATTACAGTATAGGAGCTTTAATGTACATTACTATGGTCTCGAGAAAACATTTGACCTAAAATTCGATTTTTAAGTCGTGTTCTGAGAGACGGACTCCTCTCGTGTTTAGCTTTGTTAGCTTCTGGTTTTACTTCTGTTTGCTTATAAATAGCTTCAAAACCACTCTGTGTATATTTTTTTCTGCTTACAGAGTGCAATTATAGGAGCTTTAATGTACGTTACTATGGTCTCGAGAAAACATTTGACCTAAAATTTGATTTTTTATTCGTGTTCTGAGAGACGGACTCCTCTCGTGTTTAGCTTTGTTAGCTTCTGGTTTTACTTCTGTTTGCTTATAAATAGCTTCAAAACCACTCAGTGTATATTTTTTCTGCTTACAGAGTGTAATTATAAGGCTTTAATGTGCGTTGCTATGGTCTCGAGAAAACATTTGACCTAAAATTCGATTTTTTTTTCGTGTCAGAGGCGGACTGGTCTCGTGTTAGCCTTCGTTTTATATCTGTGTACCGGTACTTCTGTTTACGTCATAAATAGCTTCAAAACCACTCGGTGTATATTTTTTCTGCTTACAGAGTGTAATTATAGGAGCTTTAATGTACGTTACTATGGTCTCGAGAAAACATTTGACCTAAAATTCGATTTTTTATTCGTGTTCTGAGAGACGGACTCCTCTCGTGTTTAGCTTTGTTAGCTTCTGGCAGACATTAGCAGCAGAGCTAAACACTCGGTCCATATTGCCGGGTTGACTCAGCGGTCACGCGGCGCGTCAGCGGTGGATGACGCATTACGTCGGCGGTGACGTGGGTGCGACCTATACACCGGTGCGACCTATTTATGGATTTTTCCAATTTATTGATACGTATTGGACACTGCGACCTATACAACGGTGCGACCTATACAACGGAAAATACGGTATGTTTGATTGGAATCAAACAGCCTTCTTTGGCTGATAGTAACCGAAGCTAAAGGAAGTGAGGACAGTTAGTGCAGAACTGTAGCTCCTGACAGGAAGACATGTCTTTTTTTTTAAACAAGTTTTTTTTTAATTGTTTTTTTGTTTGTTTGTTTTTTGACGCAAACACACTAAAAACAAAAGGACACAGAACAAAATCCCCTCCCACACGATCAGTCACACACACATAAATAGTCTATACAGGCATTGATATGTTTTCAACAAATGACAGGAAAGGCTGCCAGCTGTCCCAGAATCTTCCCGCAGAAACCTTCAGGGTGGATCTGACTTTTTATAGACGTATAGGTTGCACCGGCCTATAGGTCGCAGGGCTTGGAAATGTAGGCAAAAAGGTGCGACTTATACGCCGACGAATACGGTAATATGATATCACTTCTTATCTAATGTACATATGTTGTTGGGTGTGGGTCCTTCCAGTTGCATAAAATCAGCCTCCTGGCCAGAAGAGAGCCAAAGGCAATTACATCTTTCTCATGTATGCTGAAGGACATGCCCACAGGGACCACCCTAAACAGTGAGATGAGTGGTGATGGATGTACAACCTTGCCATACACTCCAGAGAGGATGTCAATAGATTGCCAGAAGGTCTGCAGCTTGGGACAGGTCCAGAATGTATGCAAGAGGGTAGATGGAGTTTGTTTGCAACAATTGCATGTGGGGTCCAGATTGGCCTTGATCTTGGACAGCTTGTCTTTGGACCAGTGCAGCCTGTGCACCACCTTGACTGAATCACGGCATGTCTCAGATTGAAGATGAATGCATTTTCTCCATGATCCTTCTCCAGATTGGGTCTGATATTGGTTCCTTCAAGTCTGCTTCCAATTTCAGTTTAAGGGAGTCCAAGGTGGTCTTATTGTATGAACTGAGCAGTGTATACATTTTGCTGAGGGCCTCCTTGGTATCAGACCTGCACTCTAAAATCTTAGCCACAAAAAGTTTAGAGGGGTACAAAGGAAAAGAGTCAGAAATGTCTCAGCTGTAAATATCTTAAAAAAAAAAACTGAAGACTTGTGAATATTAAACTTTTGTACCAGCTGTTCAAAAGAGGCAAAGCTACCATCAACATAGAGGTCACACAGTGAATGCACTCCCCTCAAGACCCAGGTGTCAACTGCTGTATCAGCTACTGAGGACACATATGATTATTTGACACAGATGCCAGAAACAGAAACAGTAACTCTGTAGCGTTAATTGCCCTCCTGAGCTGATTCCAGATCTTAACTGCCCAGATCACAATTGGGTTAGAGGTGTAGGTTGATATTGATTGTTTAAAGGCAGCCGAGAACATAGTAATGCAGAGGACGAGCTGGATTTAATTGAGGCCTTTTCCAGGGCCACCCAACTAGGGGATGGGGTGTCCTTACCCAAGCCTAGGACGGCCAGAGGCAAATCCAGAGTCCTGAAATGATGACAGAATGTTTATTCAGCTGGGCTCCTTTGAAAAGTCTGTGGAATTCCTCAGTAGAAGGGTTGGGAGGGATGAGAGCATCAGGTTTACAAAACTTCTAAGGCGTGTTGAGATAAGACGGCCTGTCAAGGCCAGTAAGGGAGCCAAATGTCAGATAAACACGATTGTTTTGGGGACAGGCAGAACTTTAATGACATCTACCTTCAGTCTGTGTCGATCCACTCTCTTCAGAAATGTCCAAATTAAAATGACCATACAAATGGAACGTGCCTGAGAAAAATCCCCGAGATCTAATCCATTCAGCCAAAAGTCTGGTTTCTCGAGACATGAACCAAAACATCATGTAAGGCAGGCAGCCTGGCCAGGTCCAGATTTGCTGCCAACGTCTTCCTTTTATGTTGATAGACCAGGAACCCGCTGAATCCAAAAAGCAGGAACCAGTTATCATAAATCCAATTAAATATGCGTCCTTAAGATCCACAGATGACAACAGAGATAGACACATCATCAAGTCTTCCAAGTCGATGAGATATCCAGCTGTGTGCATGCCAACAGGGCAAATCGTCTCGCCTACAGCCTGTCTTCTCTTTAAAGAAATAGAAAGATTGGTAGATTCTGAAACAGATATAAAAATTTAGGTAGGATATTCATTTTTACGGAGTTTATTCTGCCCCCCAGAGTGTGAGGCAGAGACTGCCATCTAACAATGTCCTGTTTAAGGTTCTCCAAGAGAGATAAATATATAATTGGTTTTATAGAGGTTCCTATGGTCTCGAGTTACCCAGACCCCAAGATCTTTACATTTTTTAACTAATTTTAAAGGGGACGGTGTCTGATGGGGATTTTAAACCCCTGTTACCTTAATAAAAACCACACAAGATAAACAAGAGAATTGTGTTAACACAGACAAAACAACTTTGCAAAGGGGAAAGGCTTTTAATGTCTTTTGAAACTTAGTTTGGTCTCAAATACATTGTCCAGCACAAATCCGAATTGTGCTGGACATAACAAGCTATTTAAACAAGAAGGAGGTGGAGTTGACAGGCTCTGACGTCTTACAGATAAAACAAACGAGTCATGGTTCTGATCCAACAAGAGCATCTAATCCAAACATTGTCAAGGCTAAAAGACTATATTTTCTGTATCAAGGAGAAAAGCAAACAAACATGTTTGTACTATCAAATATAAGTGTTTGAAGGGAACAGAGAATATTTTATATAAGTGAGCTGGGTTATAATTATTGTGTCAGAGTAATTAGTTTAAGATGATAAATGTTGAACATCTCCATCATCCCATCCTCTTTATCATATAAACTGATCATTATCAATTACAGTATGTGAGTGGTATGGAAACCAACCCCGAGGCCGAATTTGAATTAGGGGAACAAAACACATACCAACCATCCTGTTGCCTCCACAGTAACGTCCCGACAACTCAGGATCACCTTTTTTTTTGGATGGTTTGAGAGATTTATAAAGTTTTGGAGAACTCTGTAGTGTTGATTGTCATATTTCATGATTTATTTCAATGTTTAAGAGAAATAAAGATTTAAGGAGAATTTTGCAGTGAGAATGGTCTCATTTCATGGTTTATGTCAAAGTTTTAAAAGGAATAATATTTTTAGCAGGGATTAGTCTATATAATCACAAAAACCAAAAGTTTTTCCAAAGAAATAGAACTTTTGAGAAGAAACATATATATATATATATATATAAATAACTAATCAATTTGTGTTAAACAAATAAAAGAAATAAGCTATTTAATTTGTTTT
>JBBPBX010004455.1:15490-33595 GCA_038048925.1 Garcialebias charrua | reverse complement strand
GCACCGTTGAAAGAAGCATAATCGCGCGATACAACGAATCAGTGATGAAATTCGTTGTCAACGCTTTTAAAAATCGAATTTTATAGATTTTATCGATTCGTTGTTGCAGCCCTAATCAAAACGTCACGGCTCTTACAGCTTCTGCTCTTCTGTTTGCTTCAGCTTTTTCCAAAGCAGGACGTCCTGAAGACCATGTCGTCGCTGAAAACCAAAAGGTACCGTCAGCCCAAACCCTGGCGTGACCCGTCTTACCCGACAGAGACGGATAACTGCGCCGTCTGTCTGGAGCCGTTCAACAACAATCAGGTGAGTCCCACAGCAACAAATCCGTTTAGAGCTGTTCCAGGTCCGGGTCTTCTTTGACAAGTCCTCCTCTTCTAACAATGTGCTGTAAACTTCCAAGACCCGAGGAGACCAGCTGGAGGTTCTGGAGGACCCGAGGAGACCAGTTCTGGAGGGGATGTTGTCCCATTCTAGTCTGATGGATGATTTGCTGGTTCTGTTCTATGAAAAATGCAGACCGTTCTTTTTACCGAGGGAGTTTACAGCTGTTTTGATTGTTGCTGTATATATCCCTCCAAGCTCCAACAGCAAAGATAGAGGTGAGGCACTGAATGAACTATATCTGCACATCAGTGAGCAACAAACAGCCCACCCTGATGCTTTTCTCATCACGGCTGGTGATTTCAACCATGCAGATTTAAAGAGTGTATTACCAAAAACATACAGAAACATAAACTTTGCAACAAGAGGAAACCACACCCTGGACCAGGTTTACACCACCATGAAAAATTCCTACAGAGCTGTCCCCCTCCCCCACATTGGTGCTTCGGACCATATCTGTGTCATGCTAAAGCCAGCATACAGGCCACTGGTGAAAGTCACAAAACCAGTCCGCAAACAGATACGAGTGTGGCCAGAGGGGTCTTCAGAGGCACTCCAGGACTGTTTTGACACCACAGATTGGAGTATGTTCAAAGAAGCTGCTACCACAAACAACACCACATGTCTCCAGGAGTACTCAGACACTGTATGTTCATACATCACCAAGTGCATTGATGATGTAACCAACCTTAAAACCATCACTGTTCGGGCTAACCAGAAGCCATGGCTGACAGCTGAGGTTCACAGACTCATGAAAGTCAGGAATGCTGCCTTCAAAGCGGGAGATCAGGTGGGCCTGAGGGCAGCCAGAAACAACCTGGACCGGGGCATCAGAAAGGCAAAGAGGCAGTATTCTGGGAAAATAGCTCACCGTTTCAAGGACAGCAGGGATACACGCAGTCTGTGGCAGGGAATACAGACCATCACAAACTACAAACCACCCCCCCAGACCTGTGACAGCTCAGCCTCTGCGCTGAATGAACTGAATGAGTTCTTTGCTCGGTTCGAGGCAAGTAACAGCACACCAGCACATAAACTCCCCCCCTCTCCTGATGGCCAGGTGCTGACGCTGTCCTCAGACAGCGTAAGGCGATCATTCATCAAGATTAACGCCCGGAAGGCCTCTGGTCCTGACAACATACCTGGTCGTGTGCTGAAGGACTGTGCAGGGGAACTCGCAGCGGTCTTCACGGACATCTTTAACATCTCACTGAGCCAGGCCATCGTCCCCACCTGTTTCAAAGCCACCACCATCATCCCTGTCCCAAAGAAGGCAACGCCCGCATGCCTCAATGACTATCGCCCAGTAGCACTCACCCCCATCCTGATGAAGTGCTTTGAACGGCTAGTCATGCAGTCTTCAATGAGGCGTTCAAATACCGTTTGTTGCCTCAGAAAAACTACTCCAGTTTTGAAAGCATGCTTTTTGTGCTGGAATCTGCTAAACCTATTCTGTGTGGCCTCTTTTATCGGTCTCCTCAATACAATAAAAACTTTCTCAGTGAGTTTTCTGAACTACTGGCTGACCTACTGCCAAAGTTTGACTCTTGGCTTTTCTGTGGGGACTTCAACGTGCACACCTGCTGCCCAAGTAATCAGCTTGGATGTGAGTTTCAGGACCTCCTGGTCTCTTTTAACCTGTCGCAGTCGGTCTCGGGGGCCACACACAGCCAGGGTCATACACTGGATTTAATTATCTCCCACGGCCTTCAAATACCTGCTGTGGAGATCCTGGACACCTGTATTTCAGACCATTTTCCCATATTATTTGAATTTTTCACCTCTCCTGCACCGAAGGCTATTCTCCCAGCACGTTTCTGCCGCTCCATCACCCCATCCACTCCAAGTCAGTTCACTGATGCCTTTAAGAGCACTGAATTTTGCTCTGCTGTCAGCCTGGACCCATCTCTACATCCTGAGGACTTCATCAGCTCCTTCCATCACACCTGCACGACGATCTTGGACTCCATCGCTCCTCTCAAACAGGCATCTTCAAAGAACAAACCTTCACCATGGCTCAACGAAACGACGCGAGCTCTTCGACAACGTTGCAGAAAAGCAGAGCGAATATGGAAGCGCGACCGGCTTCATGTATCTCAGGGAATACTGAGAGACTGTCTCTGTGAGTATCATAATGCTGTGAAACAGGCCAAGTCACAGTACCTCTCCAATTTAATCTCCACCAGCTCCAACCGGCCGAGGACGCTTTTCAGCACACTCCAGTCTGTCATCAATCCATCTGTCAATGTTCTGAAAACTGCCACACAGTCTACCTGCGATGACTTTCAGAGCTATTTTGTCAACAAAATAGACTATCAGGCAGAACATTGTCAGCCCATCAAACACTGTCCAGTCATGTGCATCTGCAATAACCACAGCTGTTTTTGACCAATTTGACCTGGTCTCACTGCCTCACCTCACCAAGGTGGTTCAGCAGATGAAACCAACTAACTGTTCTCTGGACATCATTCCCTCTAAAATGTTCAAACAATCCTTTGATGTAATTGGTCCTTGTGTTTTGTCATTTATTAACAGCTGTCTATCTTCAGGTTTTGTGCCATCTGCTTTCAAACACGCTGTGGTCAGGCCTCTTCTCAAAAAACCAGGCCTAGATCCTACAGCTCTCTCTAATTTCAGACCAGTTTCCCATCTGTCATTTCTATCAAAGGTCCTAGAAAAGATTGTTTTTATTCAACTTCAATCTTTTCTAGAACTCAACAACCTGTTTGAAAAATTTCAGTCAGGTTTTCGAGCTCGTCACAGCACTGAATCTGCACTGCTCAAAGTACAGAATGACATTCTTCTGTCCCTGGATGCAAAAAACCCTGCTCTGCTGGTGATGTTAGACCTCTCAGCAGCTTTTGACACCGTCGACCATCAGGTACTAATCAACCGCTTGTCTCAGCAGGTTGGCCTCCAGGGAGCTGTGCTTGAGTGGTTCAAATCTTACCTGTCTGGGAGAACTTTTTCTGTCATGATAGGCGATCTGTCCTCCTCTTCATCAACCCCTCTGACCTCTGGCGTACCACAGGGATCTATTCTAGGGCCAGTCCTCTTCTCTCTTTACATGCTGCCATTAGGATCAATCATCACACGTCATAACCTGTCTTTTCACATGTATGCAGACAATTTACAAATCGATCTGCCAGTCACTCCCAACCCCTCACCCAGTTCAAACACTCTTGTCAACTGCTTAAAGGAGAAATGTAATCAAATCTGAAAAAATCGATATAACAAGAATTTCATATAGTAAACAACACACATAAACATACTTAGTATGCTTTTTTCAAGTCAGTAGCTTAAAGAAATAGTTTTTTACATTTTTCCTGCTACATGCCGAAGTGCAGTGATTTCTGTAGTAATTTTCTGGACGCACTTTTATGACACAATTAAGACCTCCTTTGCTATCTTACAATAACACTGAAGCTATAAACCCATCATTACTGTCCTCCTGTCTGTCATTTAAAATGGAAGCAGAAGACTTTTTTGAATCTGAAGGATATCACTTTAGTTTGTCAAAAACAGTTTGGTGATTTAGTGCATTAATGGGCATTTCTATCCTGGAAATACGAATAGCCGTGCGTTAGCCGCCGCATGCTAACGTTAGCATGCTAGCGCCGTATGCTAACGTTAGCATGCTAGCGCCGTATGCTAACGTGGAAGTGGGGGTGTTGAAAATGTCCTGAAACAGTTACCAATGTCTTGTTAAGCTCTGTCTTCCCCAGAACATAGTAGGATCTAAAATGATTTTTAAAGATGAAGGAGCAAGTTGAAACATGCTGTCTCCCTCCTTGCTAGCAGGCTCCATTGGGAGCTGCCTGGCTAACTAACTACGGTGGCCCTACATGGCCAAAATTCTACAGCGGCCAAATGCACAGGAGCGGTAAAAATACAATATAAAATTTAAAAAAAGTTTTTAAATCGATTTTGGGGCTTTTAGAATCTATTCTGAATTGCCAGGACTAAGAATCTTGATTCTTTAAAAAATAGATTTTTTTGCTGCATCCCTAATTGCTACACTCTGAAACCTTTTTGTCCACAACTAGATACACACACTAATATAACTGTATGAGGGACGACCGTTGCACTGCCTACGTCATATTCAGGGGACGGAGAGCAGGCAGGGGGAGGGGGGTCAAAAACACCAGATGAGAATTTTTTCACTTTGCAAAGTCTAAATTTGAGTTAGGATGACATTTTTAACTTGTGAAAATTTCTCAACAAGCTTATTTTATGCTTTTCATTAGACTACTATTAGCTTAAAAACACTTTTCATTTCTCCTTTAAATGACATTAAGCACTGGCTCTCTCAAAACTTCCTCCACCTAAACACAGATAAAACTGAATGCATTTTATTTGGTGCACCTGATGACACCAGCAACATCCTTCCCAGTCCCAGTGTTGGTTTTCCCCTCCCCCACTTCAACCCGGTGGTCAGAAATCTTGGAGTGCAACTTGACTCCAACTTAAAGCTTGAT
The DNA here is from genome assembly GCA_038048925.1 of Garcialebias charrua. Lineage (NCBI taxonomy): Eukaryota > Metazoa > Chordata > Actinopteri > Cyprinodontiformes > Rivulidae > Garcialebias > Garcialebias charrua. The sequence continues at coordinate 28,733 of JBBPBX010004455.1, read as the reverse complement.
AAACAGATCAGGGGCCTCATGTATCAACCGTGCGCACGCACAAAAACATTGCGCACGTCACTTTCCACGCAAAGTGGCGTATGTATCAAATCTGATATGAACGGGAATATCTGCGCATCCACGTACAAATCCACGGCTGCTCCCCTGCTTGCGTACGCACGTTTCTGTGGTTATATTTCCTTTGGCGACACTTACAGGTTATTCAGAGAAACTGTGTCCATGATATGAAAATAATCATAAATCCCACCAAACACACATGATTAACAATTATTACATCCACATGGACGCAATTAGATGAGTGGATATAAAAGCATGCGCCAAATAGTGGCAACGATATTGACAACAATGAGATGTGATTTCTTTAAATAAGAAGTTAACCAAGCTGTACCAACACGCCTACGTTTAGGTCAGTGTGTAGCGCGGTTGCCTTTAGTTCCAAAGGTCATGAGTTCGAATCTCGCATGGTACAACGTTTCTCTTTTTTTTTCGTTCCAGATTTAAATACACATGAAAACTATTTACAAAACAAGAAATCGTCTGCTTCCTTTCATTTCATGTATTGTTCTATTTCTTGTTGTTTTATTAAATAGTTTTCCTGTGTTCTTTAAATCTGGAATGAAAAAAAAAAACGTTGTACCAAGGGGGAGTCGATCTCACGACCTTTGGGACGAAGGGCGGGCGCGCTCACCACTAACCTATACAGGCATGTTAGAGCAGATGGGTCAACTTCTTGTTTAAAAGTGGATGGTATGTTTTGCGCTAGGCGTGCCGAATAAAACCTTTTTCCGTGCTTCTCTGCCTCACTCAGAAGTGATTCCTGTTCACAGTCCGTGAAGTTCCTCTTTTTTCCACGTTCCGACATGATTTGCAATGGAGCAGAGACGACATTCCTGTCGTGCATGGCATATTTGAATGACTTTGCATATTCATACGGAGGCGTGTCAAAGGCGGAGTCGGCCACTCTCTCATGTGCGCTCAGTTCCACGTTCATCGTGATGTACAAAAGGAATGTGCGTGGATTCAGGTGTACGCAGGGTTTGATAAATCTGGATTTTTTTGTGCGTAGACACTTTTCTGGATTTGTCCGTACGTCACTTTTCAGTAAGAAATCCACGCAAGTCTTTGTACATGAGGCCCCAGTTCTGTTGTCAAGACCAGCTTTTTCCAGCTCCGTCTGCTCTCCAAAGTCAAGTCATTTCTCAGCCGTGGTGATCTGGAGAAGGCCATCCATGCCTTTGTGACCTCCAAAGTCAAAGTCAAAGTCAACTTTATTGTCAGATCTGCAATATGTACAGTGCAGGACATACACAGGACCGAAATTGCGTTTCTCTCAGTCCCTCGGTGCAACAGTAAACATCTAAACATTGAAACACTGAAACATATAATAATAGACATAAGCATAAAATAGTAAAACTAACACTGTCCTGAGTTTTTTGCATAGTGGTATAAGAGTATGAAAATTTACACCAACTCTAAAACTAAAACATTAAACATTTAATGAACATAATATTGTCCTGAGTTTTTGCATACTAGTATAAAAAAAGAGTATAAAAAGTATAACTAAAATAAACTAAAGGTTTCTAGCATTGACATTTGCAAAGTGGCAAAGCAGCGTATGAGTCAATGTACACAGTATATGTATGAGGTAGTAGTTGATGTTGTTGTAGAGGCAAAAAGTGGCATATGCAGTAAGGCACATTGGGCATCCCTAAATAAGACCGTTCAGAGCACACTGTATATGTACCAGCAGTGGTGTAGATATTAGAGTAGTGTAAATAAATGTAAACAGTAGTAATTACATGTAAGCAGTAGTAATAAAAGTAAACAGTATTAATAAATGTAAACAGAGAATGTAAACAGTATTATGATTATAGGCAGTGATGTAATACAGACATTAGTGCAAGTATGAGAAGTAGTGCAAACTGTATGAGCACATGACCGAGAGTTTAGTGAATAACCCGTTTGATGACACAGAGTCTAGTGTTAAAAACTTTGTGTTGAGTGATAATATGTGAGAAAGTTTTAGTGTTAAGGCAGTTCAAATGGGAGGGGAGGCAGAGCAGGCAGAGTGTTTAGCATTCTGACTGCCTGATGAACAGAGCTGTCTCTCAGTCTGCTGGTTCGAGCCTGGAGACTCCTCAGTCTCCTCCCTGATGGCAGCAGTCTGAAGCAGCTGTGTAGTGGGTGTGTGGGATCACCTGCCATGCGGTGGGCTTTCCGATTGAGGCGTTTGCTGTGTAAGTCCTGCAGTGAGGGCAAGGAGGTGCCCACGATCTTCTCAGCTGCTCTCACAATGCGCTGGAGGCTCTTGCGGCATGATGCAGTACATGCACCAAACCACACAGTGATGCAGCTGGTCAGGACACTTTCTATGGCACCTCTGTAGAAGGTGCTCATGATGGGGGTTGAAGCTCCAGCCCTTTTCAGCTTGCGGAGAAAGTAGAGACGCTGGTGAGCCTTCTTTGCCAGTGCTGCAGTGTTCCTGCTCCAGGACAGGTCCTTTGAGACGTGCACTCCCAGGAACTTGGTGCTGTCTACTCTCTCCACTGCGGTGCTGTTGATGGTCAGAGGGGGATGTTGGGCATCCCTCTTCCTGAAGTCCACAACAATCTCCTTTGTCTTCTCCACGTTGAGAGTGAGATTGTTGTGTCCGCACCACAAGGCCAGGCGGCTCACCTCGTTCCTGTAGTCCGTCTCATCGTTGTTGCTGATGAGACCTACCACTGTTGTGTCGTCCGCAAACTTGATGAAGTGGTTGGAGCTGTACGATGGTGTGCAGTCGTGTGTTAGCAGGGTGAATAGAAGGGGGCTCAGCACACATCCTTGTGGGGCCCCTGTGTTCAATGTGATGGTGCTAGATGTGTTACTCCCGATCCGTACTGTCTGTGGTCTCCCGGTCAGGAAGTCTAGCAGCCAGTTACACATTGAGGTGTTCAGCCCCAGACTGTCCAGTTTAAGGATGAGCTGTTGGGGGATGATGGTGTTAAATGCCGAGCTGAAGTCGATGAACAACATTCTAACATAGGAGTCCTTCGTGTCCAGATGTGTGAGAGCTGTGTGAAGGGCAGAGGAGATGGCATCGTCGGTTGAGCGATTAGGTCGGTATGCAAATTGGAAGGGATCCAGGGAGTCAGGGAGGACAGATGTGATGCTTTTCATGACTAGCCGTTCAAAGCACTTCATCAGGATGGGGGTGAGTGCTACTGGGCGATAGTCATTGAGGCATGCGGGCGTTGCCTTCTTTGGGACAGGGATGATGGTGGTGGCTTTGAAACAGGTGGGGACGATGGCCTGGCTCAGTGAGATGTTAAAGATGTCCGTGAAGACCGCTGCGAGTTCCCCTGCACAGTCCTTCAGCACACGACCAGGTATGTTGTCAGGACCAGAGGCCTTCCGGGCGTTAATCTTGATGAATGATCGCCTTACGCTGTCTGAGGACAGCGTCAGCACCTGGCCATCAGGAGAGGGGGGGAGTTTATGTGCTGGTGTGCTGTTACTTGCCTCGAACCGAGCAAAGAACTCATTCAGTTCATTCAGCGCAGAGGCTGAGCTGTCACAGGTCTGGGGGGGTGGTTTGTAGTTTGTGATGGTCTGTATTCCCTGCCACAGACTGCGTGTATCCCTGCTGTCCTTGAAACGGTGAGCTATTTTCCCAGAATACTGCTTCTTTGCCTTTCTGATGCCCCGGTCCAGGTTGTTTCTGGCTGCCCTCAGGCCCACCTGATCTCCCGCTTTGAAGGCAGCATTCCTGGCTCTCAGGAGTCTGTAAACCTCAGCTGTCAGCCATGGCTTCTGGTTAGCCCGAACAGTGATGGTTTTAAGGTTGGTTACATCATCAATGCACTTGGTGATGTATGAACATACAGTGTCTGAGTACTCCTGGAGACATGTGGTGTTGTTTGTGGTAGCAGCTTCTTTGAACATACTCCAATCTGTGGTGTCAAAACAGTCCTGGAGTGCCTCTGAAGACCCCTCTGGCCACACTCGTATCTGCTTGCGGACTGGTTTTGTGACTTTCACCAGTGGCCTGTATGCTGGCTTTAGCATAACACAGATATGGTCAGAAGCACCAATGTGGGGGAGGGGGATGGCTCTGTAGGAATTTTTCATGGTGGTGTAAACCTGGTCCAGGGTGTTGTTTCCTCTTGTTGCAAAGTTTATGTTTCTGTATGTTTTTGGAAGAACACTCTTTAAATCTGCATGGTTGAAATCACCAGCCGTGATGAGAAAAGCATCAGGATGGGCTGTTTGTTGCTCACTGATGTGCAGATATAGTTCATTTAGTGCCTCACCTCTATCTTTGCTGTTGGAGCTTGGGGGGATATATACAGCAACAATCAAAACAGCTGTAAACTCCCTCGGTAAAAAGAACGGTCTGCATTTAATAGTCATGAACTCCACTAAAGGTGAGCAGTGTTTGTAGACCACAGCAGCATCACGACACCATGCGTTGTTGATGTAAACACAGAGCCCCCCTCCCCTTTTCTTACCTCCCTCGAGGGTTCGGTCCGCTCTGTAGCATGTTAGCTGCTCCAGCTGAATAGCATGGTCCAGAACGTTGTTGTTGAGCCACGTTTCCGTGAATACAAACACACAACAGTCTCTCACAGTCTTTTGTGTCGTTCGCAGCAGGCGTATATAATCCAATTTGTTGTCCAAGGAGCGCACGTTAGCCAGAACCATGGATGGAATAGCCGGCCTGTGTGGGCTAGCTGCTAGCCTCGCTCTGATCCCTCCGCGTTTACCCCGCTTCTGTTTCCTGTCACGCCGCTTGTGGCGTTTCCATGGCGGGCGCGGTGAAGCGTCACGCCGCTTGTGGTACTTCCACGGCGGGCGCGATGGAGGGAAGGTCCGGGCTGGCTTCCAGAGCAGCTCGCAGTCACGAAGCTGATGTAACTCCACCTCGAGCTCATGTAGCTTCTCCTGAAGTTCGCTGTTTATTCCCAAATGAGCGGTTTTTCCGACATCAAGCAGGAATTCACGGCTATACTTGCGTTCTTGAACACGTAGACAAGACAAAGACGTGCCGGCAAATTGCGGCGTGCAGGACAAGACAGACGAAAGCACCGTGTTGCTGGGAGAGAGAGAAGCCGCAACGTTTGCACGCGCCGCCATGTTGGAAAATGACTTGATTATTGTAATGCTTTGTATGGTCAATCCTCCATCTCCCGTTTACAGCTTGTACAGAACTCTGCCGCGCGCTTTTTGACCAACACACGAAAATATGAACACATCACTCCTGTCCTGTCCTCTCTACACTGGCTCCCGGTTCAGTTCAGGATACAGTTCAAGCTGCTGCTGTTTGTTTTCAAAGCTCTGAATGGACTTGCACCTCTCTACATCTCAGAACTTTTGAAAGCCCATCAGCCCGGCAGAGCTTTACGATCTGCCAGTCAACACCTGCTGGAGGTGCCTCGCTCAAGGTACAAACAATGGGGAGACCGGTCATTTTCTGTTGCCGGCCCAAAAGCCTGGAACAGCCTCCCCCTTGAGCTGCGTGCCACCTCTGATCTGACTCTGTTCAAAACCAGACTGAAGACCCACTTGTTCAAAAAAGCTTTCAGTGTGTAACTTTTATTACTTTTGGTATTTTAATATGTAGCATTTTTTATTTCCATTGCCTTTTTATTTCCACTTGTTCAAATAAGCTTCCAGTGTGTAACTTTTATTACTTTTGGTATTTTAATATGTAGCATTTTTTATTTCCATTGCCTTTTTATTTCCACTTGTTCAAAAAAGCTTCCAGTGTGTAACTTTTATTACTTTTGGTATTTTAATATGTAGCATTTTTTATTTCCATTGCCTTTTATTTCCACTTGTTCAAAAAAGCTTTCAGTGTGTAACTTTTATTACTTGTGTTATTTTAGTATGTAGCATTTTTTATTTCCATTGCCTTCTTTTATTGCTGTTGTTTCTTATTCTATTTTCATTGATTTATTGTTCCAGTTTATTCATCTTTTTATCCTGTTAAGCACCTTGGTCAATGCAAGTCATTGTAGGAAGGTGCTATACAAATAAAGTTTATTATTATTATTATTATTAACCACGTATCCTACTTAAAACATAAAGTTAAAAACAGTACTGTATACAATTAGGCCAGTTTGTTGGATATCCAATTACATTTAATTCCACATTCCACTGTGGCTGATAGCACTATAACTACACACAAGGTAAATTACCAGTTTTCAGTTTCTTGTTGCTACAAACAAGAGAGAGTGATTTTCCACATTTCCAGTGGTTGGGAACATCCAGTACAGAGTGCACTGGGTTCAACCTCCAACAGCCTCTTAACTGTTCTTAGAGAAACCTTAGTAACCAGGTAGCCCAAAGTGTTTGGATTTACACAAGTGAGGTATAAATAACTGTGGGAGCATCTAGGTTAATAAAAGTGCTATAGGAACAGGCACATTTGAAATGTCACAGGTTCCCACTGACCTTAAAGAATTTGTCTTTTAAAAGAATACTCTGCACATTGTAATACAATGCACGGGATTGTGTTTGACTCTAATGCTGGTTATATGACGTGTTCAATGACAAATAAATAGATAAAATAATGTCACATTTTTGCCATCTGTGTAGGTTTCCCATACAAGACGAAATTCGTCTCTGCATTTAGCCCAACCACCACCAGGTGGTGCAGTGAGCAGCCATAGAAAGCGCCCGGGGAGCTGGGGAAATAGGTGTGCACTCATAGACACCCCAAGGTGTGTAGCCCGGGGCCGGGGTTTGAACCTGTGTCCTTCGGGTCCCAAGTCGGCAGCCCTGCCTCTACACCATCTTGGCCCCTAAAATAAAAGATACTGCTGAAATAAATAAAAATAAATATATTTGTAAATACTTAAATAGTTTGTTGGAATATACTTTTCTTAAAACTAAAAATAACTAATGATTAAAAAAAAACTAAAAATAACTAATGATTTTTGACACTTGATATTTTTACATTTTAAGACAAAGGAAAAGACTAGGTCATTGTAAAGAAGGATTGATTTTTTTTAAATAGTTTTTACCAATTTAAAAAAAATTAAACAATGAGCATGTCTAGTGATTGTTTTAACTGTGGAAAAATTAAGTATCCTACTTTGAAGAAATAAAGCATAAAGTTAAAGTGAGTATTAAAGTGTTTTACTCCTTGTATTAGTAATAGTATTCACAAATTTGCTAAAGAAATGACATGAACCTACTAAAACTAGCAGTGGTTTAAAGTTTGAAAGAGCTGCTTGCAGATGAACCAAAGGGCCGCATGATGCTCCAGAGCCACAGGCTGCAAATCCCTGATCTAAATCAATTCCTGGGTGGGGATAAAAAATAAAAAAATACCATTAAAGTAGCAAAATAAAAATCCTTGTTTGTATCCAAATATGTTAGCTGTATGAATAGATAGAATGACAGATAGATCATTAATTGATTTAGATGTATCATCTAGCAATGTTAAAGTACTTTTAGGCAGCCATTACTTAAGGTTTGCATCCTAGAATGTCAAGACTGTTCTCATGAGTCATAGAACAGAGGTTAGTCAGGATACAGTTGTGGCTTTTTGTTGTAGTCAGTCTCAGATAGTTAGCCGATTTAAAAAATCTCAAAAGCTAAAAATATGCACACTGTCAAACTTTAAAAAAATACAATAATGGATTTAAATTTAAGATGGATAAGAACTACAAATGAGTCAGGTTGTTTCTTTAAGAAGACGTAGGTTCTTTAGTTAATTTACCCCCAAAACAACAACAACAAAAATATAGAAATAAGGAACTTAAGAGAAAAAATTTAAGAAAAAAATCAAATGATACTTCTCTTTATTACTAAAATCATTGTTGCCCTTCTGCAATCCCTTTAAAGGATTATTTGCACTTTTAAATTAGATTCCTATGAATGTGGGCGGGGGTCCCTTTGGGTCAGTCGGCTCCAGCTGCCATAACAAGTGTCTGCGCAGAAACACTCCTGTCTAAGCTGAGTCATGGGACTCTGCACTGCACAACAATACACACCTTTGCAAGTGCATGCCCTTCTTTAATAAGACATAGTTTAGGACTGCTCACTCTTTGAAACTGTCATCATGCAAAACACCAAAGTGAACAAAAACCTGTTCATTCAAGTCACTGATTTAAGTGTTCTGCTGTTCAAAAAACAACATCGTTTCCTCACAAGATTTTTCCCATCTGCATCCTTCTGTTTTTCCAGTGCAGCCTTTATGTGCAACACGCCCAGACTGCATGCACACACTTTATTTAGTCAATACATCTAAGCTGGCATTTTTGCTCCCTAATGCACTAACTCACACCACAAATCAACACTGGTCACAGCTGACTCCATTGAAGAGGGCACTGAAATGGGAGAAACACACACACACACACACATTTGAGAAAAGTAAAGCAAAGTGTCATGTGAACGGTAATTCTGTCAGAACCTACTCCCCTTCATAACGAGACACGTGCACGGATGTGCACACGCACATACACATACACTCTGTCTCTTTTATCCTATCGCTGTCCTGCCAGAGTGAATGAGGAGGCATCAAGCGAAGCCATTAAGATAAGACAACGTTTATTAGATTCATTCAAGGAGTTGATGATCTTTATGTTGTTCCATCGTTTGGAAGGAACAGATGGAATAAAAACTGGCCATGTGTCTTTGCCAGGTTTGTAAAACTCAGTTGTTCCTTGAGAGCTAACTGCAAATAATTTAATCTGCTAGAATTAAAAACTTACTGACTCAACTTTTTTTTAATCTACTAGTGCAATGGCTGTCTCTTAAATTAGGTGATAAAGCATTTTAATTTTTTTCATTTATGCATATTAGGGTTGTGAATCTCTGATCTGTGGTTGATCTCCATACACAGCCAGTGATTAGATTCATTAACGACATGTGAACTGCAAAAACAATAGAACACAAAACAACTCAACCTTTGACCATGAGACAAGGATGCGAGTTTGATTAACATATTGATATCCAATGCATTTTGATATTACAAAGTAAAAGGCATGGTCCCATGTAGGGATGCATAATATTATCGGAATGGTATCGGTATTAAGGCCCAGATATAGCTCTGCGTTCGGCCGTACGCCGCTCTACGCCGTACGTACGCAGAGGCACAAGCGTACCCCCGCAGGGCACGTACGTGCCTGGCTCAAATTTTACGACCACGTACGCGAGCGCGTTGTCTCACAATAAACTGCCCGGCGCCGGACTGTTTTGTATGAGACACAAATGTATTAAATTCCCCTTCTTCATCCCTGATCTGGCCTTTTCTTTTGTTTTTTTTTGCCAAAAGTCAAGTGATCGCTTCCTCCTCCGCTGACTCCATGACTGAAATAATGAGGAAATGAATGAATTTGTCACGAGCGAACTAAACTCATGTCCAACATGGTTGCGCGAGGCTCTGCAGATTTCCTGGTATTCTGGTGTGCTGGACCAGTGCTCCCTGTTTTTATTTTATTTTTTAGAACTTTTTATTAACATATAAACACAGAATACCGCTGCGGCAGAAGCTGTGTGAAGTGCCTTTTTTTTCCACCCGACCTGTCAATCAATTCAGTAGGTGTGTCAGCAAATGACCAATCAGCTAACTCAATTTGTCCCATAGGTAAACGCTCCACCCTGCTGTTGCTCAAATGACGTCAAGAATTTGGAGCGAAAACGCGAGCATTAACACGAGAACGAACGCAGAGCTGTGCTTGTGAACGCGTGCGTAGAGCGACGTACAGGCCGTACGCAGAGCTATCTGGGCCTTTAGCGTTGAAGTTCAATACAGGAAATTCCACCAAAATAACTCACAGATATAAAAGACACTGTTTTTGTATGACAACCCAGTGACAAAGACACCTGCAGTGTCAGCACAACGTGATGGTGTCACGCGCGCCTACCTGATCTCATGGTGAAGAGGAAAAAGTCAAAATGTCTGAGGTGTGGAATAATTTTTTTTCGAGGATGTTGGTTTCCAAAGATTTTTGCACTACGTTGAGCCTCGCTACATCATCCCCAGTCGGATATATTTTTCTAATGTAGCCTTACCCGAGTTACAAGCCGTCATTGAGAAGCGAATAGCTGATACGATAGCACTTGGGTGAGTTTTACCACAAACAATTGGACGTTACGTGTTAACCCCGTTAGCATGATTAGTAAGGCACAACGGATAGAAAAACTTTGAACTTAAAAAGGTTGTCCTTCATGCACAAACGTGCAGAGGATCCCACACTGCAGCTAGGAACTCGGAACAAGCCTCAAGAAGTGAGACAGCATCGCAGGTGACCAATGCTAATAAATTATATTTAACACTTTTCATTTAATATAAGTTAAAGTGCTATACAAGTGGCTGTTACTATGTCACCAGCTCTTACAGCTGTTACACAATTTTTGTAGCAAATAAGCCTAAATAAGAGGACTATGTTCTGACAAAGAAAAGTATATTGTCAAATTTCAAATATTATCGTTTATCGCAAGACAATTAATCGCCCAGCAAAATTTGTTATCGTCACAGGCCTAATTCAAACTAAACCAGGTCACCAGAATTCCACACACTTGTCAATTTAAAAGTGTCTCTTGTAGTGGACCTACCCAGGGTCAAACTGAAGTCTTTTTGAACTGTTCAAGTGATGACCTTTACTGATCTTTCAGTGAACAGACATTTACTACAAATTATTCCATTAGTTGTAATCTGAGAACATAGTCACCAAAAGAGACTATTGGCTTCTTTAATTTTATTCTAATGTAATCAAAAGAATAACTTTTTATCATGATCACATATGTTATATGCTGTGTTATTTCCTTAAATGTGAAGCATTACTGTGTCACTTCTGCCAATGAAGGTGTCTAACGATGTCAGAGTTCAGATAATATGTCAAACTGACTTGCTCAGAAGTTGTTTTGGTTGAGTTCAGCTAAATCTCGAACTAAGCGTCGAAATGTCTCTTCACTTTCAGACACTTTCCCAAAACATTCCTCTGTTTATCTAAGCAGACTTGCCTGTCAACCTTGAGTCTTCACTTCACGTTTTCCCACTCCTCTTGGTCCACGGACCAATGAGGAAACGGTTTTCTGGTCTCAACACTTCTAGAAAAAACGTTTGCTTCCGTGAACGTTCAGAGTTTTGAATGGACAGAAACCTGAAAGCTCTCTGCCTTGTCAGCTGATTAAGTTTGGTCAAGAGCAAAAGACTAACATCCGTGGAACTGATGGATGTCTCCATCCAGTTCACAGAGCAAAAGCTCTCTAGAACTTTCTTGAGGAATGCTTTAATTTGAAACTAACCCAGAAGCTGCCACTGTCTTTGACGGAGAAAGCAGGCCTCACGACACGTCAAATCCATAAACACGCCGAGGTATGACCGGACTTCATGGGCCCAGAACCTGTGAAGCTAAACTGCTTCTCAACTCTACCAAACCAGACGGACGTCCAAACAGGTACAGAGTTGCTGTTTAATGGAACGTGCACGGGAGTCTAGCTGGTTTTCGTATGGAGAAGTGTCATCTCTGATTAAACTCAAAATAGATAACTTCCTCTTAAATCTCTCCAACCTCTTTTATTCCTCCTATTTCTTTTTCCTTCATTCCAAGCTGGTAACTACATTTTAAGCTAAAGAGCCACAGACTAAGTATATTCACAACTTGTATTTATGTCTGTTGTTGCAATTTAAATGTGCTGACGTGCTAAATTGCAAGAAAGTGAAAATCAGTCAATCAAGTGTAATGGTGTTAATTTTAGTTGATTTATTTTAAATAAATGGTAGTGTCTCCTGGCATACCAACTAAAATCAACATCTCTGTCACTTAATGGCTTTATGGTTTATTTATCTATCATAAAGATCACAGAAATATTGGGTAAACTGAAAAAGAAAAGAATCCGTGAAATTACTATTCAATCTGAATAAGTAATTAAGATATATAAAGTGTGTCAGTTTAATATTGACCTCCTCTTATATCCTACACTCTTTAAAGAAACATCTGCAATGTTGGATTGCATCCATTAGCATTATGTGATGTATTTCCTCTACACACGCACTCATGGAAAACAAATGCTTTTAAAAAACATCAACTGGGCCCATTTATATTTTAATGTATCCCAGGTGAAACACTGAAAGATGATGCCAAATCCCAGACATGAAGATAGGTAAAATTCCTTCAACTGCTTCATTATTTGACAGTTATCCTGAGGATGGGCTTAACTAAAATCACTATAATCCAGTCTGTTATCTGATAAATGATAGGCATAAATGGCTCGGGTTTCCATAGAAACAGGAGATTATAATGGATGGTTTTAGCGTATAGCCATCAATAGAATGTCTAATTTATGTTTACTTTATATATTACAAAAATGTGTGTGTGGTGTCTGTGTGCACAGAAGCAATAGCTCTTCCAAATATGCAATGCACCCGTGTGTGGGCTGCAAGTACAGCCAAACAGCTTGATGACAAGAGTGTAAAAGTGTATTCTTATCCTGAATGTAAAAGTGTCTTCAGTGACACACAGCGGAAGCAAACATTTATTTATTTATTTATTTAATTTCATTTCCATTAAAAACACAAATACAATTTCTAAACTTTCCCACAACTCATACAGAATAGATGCACGTATAAATCTGAATTGTTTCATACAGATGAAGGAAACATGAGGGAGACCACCATATTGTGTCTTTAAACACATACGGTGCCACCCAGATGTAAAGGATTTTATCAGGGGTCAGTATTAAGCTGACCTCTTTATCCTTAATTAATTACTTATTCAGATTGAATAGTAATTTCACGGATTCTTTTCTTTTTCAGTTTACCCAATATTTCTGTGATCTTTATGATGGATAAATAAATAAAGCCATTAAGTGACAGAGACGTTAACTTAGTTTGGTATGTCAAAGACACTACCATTTATTTAAAATAAATCAACTAAATTAACACCATTACACTTGATTGACATGATTTCACTTTCTTGCAATTTAACACGTCAGCACATTTAAATTGTAACACAACAGACATAAATACAGGATGTTAACATATTTAGTCTGAGGCTCTATGACTTAAATAGTTTCCAGCTTAGAATTGAGGGGAAAGGAAATAGGAGGAGAGATGGTTTAAAAGAAATTGTCTTGAGCATGTTACCAGAAATGACACTTCCCATCCGATTTCTGCTGAAATCCAGGTACGTTTGTAAACAGCTCTTTACCTTCGACGACGAGTCTGATAAAGAGATGACACCAGCCTTTCAGATGCACAGAGTCCTTCAGGCCCAGCACGTCCGAGCCGGTTCTCGTTTACGTTTTC